>JADLZL010005840.1:0-71077 GCA_015844335.1 Chrysopogon serrulatus
TAGTTGTTTAGCAATGCCTTCCCAGTGGTAGAATATAAATGACAACCTGGTAATACTCTAGGTAAAATACTACAATGGTATAATTATCTATCCGCTTGCAGAATCATTCTTAGTTTATATATCTTTTATTTATTTCTGCCACCTAGTCATATAAAATGATAGATTAGATTAATACCAATAACTATTTCTAGCTATATAATTTGGGATGACAACCTAGTTCTATGCTTAGGAGTAAAGATAAGAGATAGGTGGCTAGTTGCTAAAGACAAGTTAATCAGTACTATACATCTTGTGGCGTTGTTATTTAAATGACGCTATGAGATGCCAACATATGCCACCTGATCACTTTGAAGTCCAACACCGATGCGAGCAGGCCACATCATCTATAGATAGGACCATAACATACTCACGGCATAGAAGCGGCTCCATCGTTCATGGTTGGGATCCTTGTTGTCACCCTATTGAAATTCCTTTTGTATGAAATTTCTCTACTTGGTTCCACATCCCTAACATCGTCTGCATTTTGAGTTTCCTAGCCTTGCTAACCTTTTCGTAAAATCAAAACTATAACACCAACAACAATCCTCGAGAATTATCATACTACACTACAATGACAGAATACACGAAAGAAAACCCATGTCATCTAGATTAAGCATTAAATTAAGTCTTATAAGATGACATAACAGTAAACAAAGTTGAGCTACAAAGCAACTTTAAGACAAAGCAAAGATAGGACTCTAATATTAAATAGAACTCATTACAACATAATTGTTTATTTGAAGTGTATATAGACACATGTGCAAACGTACTACTATTCCCAACCCACCAAGCATCCTCATCATAGCTTAATTAAACAATTTATTTAAATCACGGTTTGAACAAATTTTGATAACATGGTAATAAGACTCAAAAGTTACTTCATAAAGAAAACTTCACAACAAGTTACTTCATAAAGGAAACTTCACAACAAGTTACTTCATAAAAGAAACTTCACAACTATATATACTTCATAGTTTAAATGTGAATGACGATGCAATACAATGAATGAATTTACTTCTACCCACATCTCCCAGGAGAGGAAGTGAGATTTCAACCACATTGTTCATCAACGTGCTTTGTTGTTAGGTACTTATAACACCAATCGACTATGACGTGCATTGTTGTTAGGTACTTATAACACCAATCGACTATGATTTCTTCTATAAATATCAATAGGAAGAGTGCAAATACAATTTTGCAATGAATGCAATTAATAAAGTTCATAACTTAATTTAAAGATCACTAATAAACTTTAGAATTCATAATTGGAAGATCATTACCACAAGATATAAAATAGCATACTTTACAAATAAATACTTCAAATTTCATATTTATCTTGCTAGTGTGAGGTACTAAAATTTAATGAAGGCAATTCAAAGAACAAAGTTAAATCATAATGATCGCAACGCCATAGTTTGGCAATGTGGATATGTCAAGTTATCCAATGATGCAAGAAAGAAATGAAACCTAAAGGAGGAGCTTGACAAGGATCGAAGATGCCTGGGTTAGGAAAAAGGCCATACTTTGTGCGGTTCATGACACTTCATTTGCTATGAATGAGCGATCATTACTATTTAGGTTGAAGCATGATCATTGTTGTTCCCATTGAAGATAAAAATAGATGCATGCCATAGACGATCTGTTTATCGATAGGCAGGTCGAACGTACAAGTACAATGATCTAATAATGGATGGCTATGTGGCTACTCCTCGCAATGATATCTTCATCTTTAGTAAGAGGCTTCCTTGCCAAATCAAATGCTAAACTCACAGAATCTCCTTTTTAGGTGTCTCATCATGTCTTCATATAGAATCGTATGGATTTTAGCTTATGCTGGCTAGCTCATAGAATACTGTCATCACGCGGTTTATGAAGAAGGTTTGAATTTGTGCGTTGGTGTCCTATTGTAGTTGGCCAATGCTAGGCGGTATGACATCATTAGCTTAGAAAGAAACTACAGAAATTATGTGGGGCTTCGATTTGGTGATTCCTGTTTAGATACCGAATTCTCAACTCCAAGGAGAAATTCCTAGGTCTAGACTTGGGTGTACATGGCACAAATGCTATTATTTTTTATTCCTTTTTTGGCATTGTTTATGAATTTCTCTCCATGGTAAAAACTAATGGTCTAGCTGTTAGCGATGGATAGCGTCAACATTTTATATATCAAAAGGCATGAATCATACATCAATATCTAGAAGGCTAGGGTTTTATCTAACAATTTCCACGAGTTTTGGTGATTTACCAATTTTCAGGGACCAATCCGTAAAAACACCGAAAAAGAGGCATAACTACAAATATACACCACGGAATTATCCGCAACTCGGGGAATATGCCAAACTACTCTAGAAGGATCCGGAAGACACCGAGCGAAGGAGAGGCGGGACCGCCGTGGGTGGGGGCCGGCTGGCCCCATCGCCTGTGCGGTCGGCACCCCCCGTGGGGGGTCCATCTCCCATCTTCTAGAATGTTTCTCCACCGCCTTTGAGGATCAATCTCAGCCCTACGTGAAGTCGGTTTGATCAAAAGGTCGTCGTGCATCCCACTTAGGGCTATATAAGCGAGGCGGGACCCCCCCCAAACCCTAATTAATTCAATACCTCATTCAAGTCATTCAAGGTAGAGCCAGTTGAAGATCAAGTCATCTAGAGCTTCAAGTTCTAGTTCCTCATAGCTTTCTAGTTCATAGTTTAGTCTAGTTAGATCTAGATTAGAGGAAGTCAAGGCGTGTTAATCGGTCTTGGATTCCAGAAGTTGTCAAGAAAAGAAGAGTCCGGTACAGTTCTTAAACTTTTCTTTCTTATTGTATTATCTGCTTTTTGTATGATATTTACTAGCAACATTGTTCTTCATCTTAGTTTAATTATTATGTTCAATGTCTACTTCAATACATCTAGTTTAGTTGGTTTGCTATTATATTCATGCCTTTGGTTCGTATAGCGCTTATCTAGTTGATCATATGGTGAGTGGTAGGCAATATGTAGACATGGTGTCTAGATGCTTTGCTTATCCGTGGATATCCCCGGTTGTGCCGGGTAGTGAGGTAGATCGTGGGTGTGACAGACCCATTGAGTCCTTTGTAGGCCTTCCCCATACGGTGAATTGGTAGAGTGGGATTGTCAGGTTAAGAGTGTATTTATACACATAAGGTTCTTGTACTCATCTTTTTCACGTACATTGCTCCGATTTGTTTGGGAACTATGGTAGTATTACTTGACAATGATTACTAGATGTACTTGCACTAGTTGACGTAGTTTTGACATGTAGTTAAATACTTAGGAGTTATTTCTCTATTACCTAATTAGACAACGCTGACATGATTAGATTGCTATGATGGATTAGTATCATTAGGAGATGACTGATTAATGGCTCATTATCTTTATTATTATCATATCATTATTATTATCTTGTGACTTACCCCCTGTTATGAGTAGAGTGTATGACATTGGTTACATCGTCTATTCAATACATATACATATACATGTTATCAATACTATGAGTAGCTTCTTAGCAATGTCTTCCCAGTGGTAGAATATAAATGGCAACCTGGTAATACTCTAGGTAAAATGCTACAATAGTATAATTATCTGTCCGATTGCAGAATCATTTTTAATTTATATTCATCTTTATTTATTTCTGCCTAGTCACATAAAATGATAAAATTTAATACCAGAGTTTATTTCTAGCTTTATAATTGGGGATGATAACCTAGTTTCATAGTTAGGAGTAAGGGTAAGGAGACTAGTGGCTAGTTGTTAAAGACAAGTTAATTAGTACCAACATTTCTAGTGTCATTGCGTGGGATAGAAAATTGAGATTTATTGCAGTGACGTTAGAAATGCCAACACTAGCCTATACTATATGGATGATGGACAATGCATGAATGTATGGTTTTTCTACTTTAGGTGCTACTTTTGTGGTTTTTCTTTATGGCACATACATTGTTTCGGTGCACAAAAGAAGACTATGATGTGTGTTGTAAGTTGTAACTAACTTTTGCATAATATCATACTGTTATCCATCAATGATCATCGCTTGTGTGCATCCTAACAATGTGGAGACCAAGTGTAGTCTTGGATCAACGACACCATCTTAATGTAATTACCGGAGGTCAATATATGTTCTTTTATCTAAAAGCAAAATTTCTATAAAAGGCTTTCTTTACAACTAGTGTGTGAGTATTCTGGCGAAAGCTTAACTGGTTGGCTTTTACCCTCTAACAATTCAAGACTTCTCTAAAAGATTCAAGTCCAATCTACAATTGCCTTCTAACAACCCAACAAAATTATATACAAACAGACCTATCTGGCTATCTTACTATTCAACACCTATCATATACATTCGACATAAGAAAAATGCAATCAAGCAGAAGCAATGCTAGGTGCCTCTACTAACTTTAGGAAAATCCTCTGGCCTGGTGACAATATTGCTTGAGGATCATATCTCGCCTTGAGCTCTGTGATTTTGCTCCATTTTGTCCCAAAGTGTTGTTGCCACCTATCTTGAGATGTGTAGTGTGGCAGGTACTGTTTGCATTCTATGCCTGCTTGATCACAGAAGTCCAACACCGCCTTGTTCCCTCTCTCAAGTTGGGACACATCATCCATGGACAATGCTGACCACAGCATACTCACAGCATAGAACACATCATCGCTTGTGGTTGGGGTCATTGCTGTCATCCGATCGTCCCACATAGCCTTATTCATAGGGTACATGAGGATGATACCGGCTGGGTTAGCGTCCTTGAGGAGAGCCTTGAACACACCATTGTCGAAGTCCAGGATTCGGGACCGTGGGACGAAGAGGTTCAGCCATGGGTGTGGCACCTCCCACACGCCGGCTGACCGGAGCACCATCTCCTCCTCGCGTACTCGATCAAGGAACTGCACGAATGTTACATCCTTGGTGAACACAAACCCTGGCTCGAAGCTGAGCTGATCCAGGAGTGCCTTCATTTTCTGTAACAATTAGTAGCAACATTCAATGAGTTTTCTTTCATCCGAAGCAAAAGGCTGGTGTAAAATCATGGTAATAACAATGAATTTAAATTTGACTTTTGTGTTCGAGGTAATTTATACCTTATCCATAGATATGGCAGTTTCCTCAGTATAATACATGGCACCTTCAATGTAGTAGATCGCAGCAGATGCAGTCCTTGAAGCCAGCCTAGAAAGCCTAGCAAGATCGGCGCCAGAGAAGAACGGTGTTGATTCAGGACCTTCGACCAAGGGCCGGTTGAGCTGAACCTGGCCTTCAACGTAGTCAAACCCAGCCTGACCAGTCCGATTTGATATGAGAAACTCCTGATCCTTAGTGAAAGTGTTGACGTCCGTGTAGGCAAGCCGAACCCAGCGCACCCTCTTGGGCGCCGGCTCAAGCCTGATCCGAGCCCGGGTTATGACCCCGAACTGGCCCAACCCACCCAGTGCCGCCAAGAACAGGTCCGAGTTCACGTCCCTGGAGCATGTCACCATCTCGCCTGTTCCTGCATTGTTCATCGTATATAAACCATTATTAATTGTCACGGGGAATAATTACTGTTGTTGCTGCTGTAAATTTGTAACGATCGAAGGTCAAAAAAAAAAAAAAAATCTGTAAGATCGATACCTGTGACAACGTCGAGTTCATGCACGTTGGCGATCTGAGGGCCGTGCCGGAACGCCTGCCCGCCGATGCCCGCGTTGGAGAGCGTGCCGCCGACGGTGAGCCGGAGGTAGTCCGTCCACACGCGTGGCGCCAGGCCGTGCTGTAGCGTCGCGCGGAGGACGTCGATCCACAGCTGCTCCCCGCCGGCGTCGACGAACGGCTCCGCGCCGGCCGCGGACACGTTGATGCGGTGACCGCGCCCCAGCGAGCTCATGTCCACGACAACGCCGCCCGGGGCGAGCGACTGGCCGCGCCAGGAGTGGCCCTGCCCGCGCGGCGCCACGGGGAACGGCGCCGCCGACGAGGCGGAGAACCGGATGAGCGCGGCGATGTCAGCGGGCGAGGCGGGATGGAGCACGGCCTCCGGCGCGGCCTTCACCATTCCGCCGAAGTCCGTCGACGCCTTCGCCGTCGAGTTCCGGTCTGTGCGGATCCTCGACGCAATGCCCAGGCCGAAAAGATCGCACGGCAGGCCAGCGGCAGGCAATGGCCGGAGCTGGCCGGCAGCGACGGAGAGGAAGCTGGTGAGGAGGGCGATCGCCACGAAACGAGTCCTTGCCATGCTTCTCTTTTGCTGCAAGAATGCAATTGAGATGACGAATTTGATCTGCGGACCTGATTGCTTTGGGGACTAGAGAAGTTATAGAGGAGAGATTGCTTGTGTGTCCTAGAAGCCAAGAACTTCCATGGTATTTATAGGATACCCATTTGTCCTCGCAAACGTTGACAAATGGAGGGACAGCAGACTTTCGGATTATTGAATTCTTCTGAATATTTTGAAGCTGATTGACTTTTGCCCAAAAAAAAGAGCAACGTACCTGAAGCAACACTGTGGTGAACTTATGTTTGTAGGTCCCATCTTCTGGTTTTGAGATGTTGACTTGTTGCGAGTATCAAAATGATTATTGGTCAGAGCAATTTCTTTGTTTTTTTTAAAGATCATGATTCATGAAAGGTCAGAGATTCAGAGCAAATTTTCTTGTGCCTTTGCTGGCTTAGAAATACTCAGGCGGACATAGTGGCCAAAATGCAAAATGTAAGCTTTGTGTCTGTTTTCTTACTCAAATAAAGGTAAAGCTTTTCTTCCCATTCGCTATCATATAGCAAAAACTTTAATTTTAGTACTCTCTCCATTCTAAATTGTAAGTCGCTTTGACTTTTTTGGTACATCCATTTTGCTATGTATCTAGATTTAATAATGTGTCTAGATACATAACAAAATAGAGGAACCAAAAAAATTAAAGCGACTTACAATTTGAAACAGAGAGAGTAGATTTTTTTCAAAAAAAGTTACAACTATCAACTATATATTGAACTAAATCTTGCATAGCTAAGATTATTTGACATGTATCTTAAAATAAAAAAAATTACAATCTAGTATACTCCTATCAAAGAAATAAAATCATTTATGTAAAAATAGTTGTACTTCTAGAAAATCAAGCGAAAAAATATATTCTTGTGTGCATAATCATAGTTCTGTGACCAGAGCAAAAAATTGTAGTTCTGCGCAAATTACTCTATGAAATGTTCAGGTCAACATAATTCAGATGATTACACCAGATTGTACAGCTTGGGTCCACCTGGAAGAAGCGTGGTAATCAGACAAGAAGCATGTGACTGCAGTGATCAACTGACAGCAGGAGATTTTGTCCACATGGCAACAATCCTGAGTACCAACCATACCATACCAATGATGCAGGCAGGTAAACTGGAAATTGACTCCCACTTTGTAAGACGGCATGACTTGCACAATTCATGCATGATGCCACCTCCATTGACATTCCGGTTTGTTGATGTCCGGCATGGAGAGTGACAGGTATGCAAGCCCCCATTTTAAAAAAAAAAATGGAACTCAACGATATCATAGTTTTGTCAGTTCATGTGTGCAGTCAGATGGCATATTAAACTACATATGTGAAGAAAAATATATCCTCTTCCGACGGCAGGACTAAGGTATTAAAAAGAACTGAAAGAAACAATATAAGGTTGCAGGCTGCGAGGATGCATGAATGTCGAGGGGTTATATTTTTCAGACCAAATCAAATCTGCAGATTTGTCAACTGCTTGAATAATATCCAAGTGTTAGTGGTGGACACCTCACTGCTTCCCGCCCTTTAAAGAAGCTGCAGGGCCAGAAAACAAAGGCCAAGTTACCTGATGGTTCATGCACGAGCTCAGAGTCAGACTACCTAGCTTGATGCTAGGCCTCATATTTTGATGTAGATGCAAAGTTTGGGTCAACGGTTTTAGTGCATTTTATCTGTAATTTTTTCTTAAATATGATGAGCAAAGCATATTTCTTCCTCCAATCCCACGTTTTTAGGGGGTACTTTTGTGAATGTGTTTGACATTCTGTGCGTGCGTGTTCTATTTTATTAGCAAAATGGTATAGGAGCTCAACCTCTTTTCGTTAATTAAGAACAACACAGCAACCCAACAAACGAAAGGCCTCAGAGGCTCAGACGCAAACCAAACCATTCTGCATCAATATACAAGTATATATATTGCATAATTGCATTCTATCCAATTGGCGCAGAACTGATAAGTATTGGTGAGATTTTAAATAAACACCGAGCTTAGCTTTATAAAATTCACATTCATGATGTCCTTAGGACTTTTTGCTGTTGTGTTTCATATAATTCACACAAAGAATAGCAAAATGTTTCATTGTCAGTCAACCACATTTTTTGAATTTAGAAGTACATATAATTGGAGCGTTGGATATATAGAAGATATTATTGTTGATAAATGAATTAATGACTTTACCACTTCAATTATAATTTTAAAATTTTCTAGTAAAAAAAAGAGATATATAATTCCACTTTTGGTAATTTAAAGTTCTTGGAAAATAACCAATTATTGTTACTGCTGGGAAGCTTTGACATTCACAAACCAATATTATATGAACTCTAATTGGGGCTTCGAACATTCTTGTTTATATTTAAGATATTTGTGGGGTCCTACATCATATCTTGATGTAGCGTTTCAGGTTTGGGTCAACGGTTTTAGTGCATTTTATCTGTAATTTTTTGTGAATGTTTTGACATTCTGTGCGTGCGTGTTCTATTTTATTAGCAATGGTCAAGCTCAACCTCATTTCGTTAACAGGCTAAGAACACCACAGCAGCCCAACAAACGCAGGCCTCATACGCAAACTAAACCATGCTGCATCATTATATAATTATTTACATTGCATAATTTCATTCGATCCAAAGGACACAGAACTAATAAGTATTGGTGAGATTTTAAATAAACACTGCTAAGCTTTATAAAATTTACATTCATGATTTCCTTATGTTTTTTTTTTTCTTTATATGTTGTGTTCATTTTTTTTAATATAACACAAACAATGGCAAAATGTTCCATTATCGTCAACTACGATTTTTGATTTAGAAGTACATATAGATGTGGCATTAGCATACTTAGTCTAGCTCAGTTTCAGTTGGTTAGGTTTCCTGTTTACATAGGTTCAAGTCTTTGACTTACAGGTGCTAGCATTTTTCAGTGTCTGTGTTTCTACTAGGCCTAAAAAAAATATATATTTGTGGCATTGGATATATATGAGATGTTATTTTTTACTAATGAAGTAATGATTGTAACACTTCAATTGTAGTTTTACAATTTCCTAGTAAAATGAAGACACAATTTATTCTACTGTAGGTAATTTAAAGTTCTTGGAAAATAATCAACTTATTGTTATTGTAGAAGATTGACATTCAAAGCTGCAAGGCCATAAAACGAAGACCAAGTTACCTGATGGTTCATGCACGAGCTCAAAGTCATACTACTACCTTGATGGCAGGCCCATATTTTGATTTAGCTGCAAGTTGGGTCAACGGTTTTTTTGCATTTTATCTGTATATTTTTCTTAAATATGCTGATCAAAGCATATTATTCCTCCAATCCCACGTTTTTAGGTGTACTTTTGTGAATGTGTTTGACATTCTGTGCGTGCATGTTCTATTTTATTAGCAATGGTACAGGAGCTCAACCTCATTTCGTTAATTGAGTAAGAAGAACACAGCCAGCCCAACAAACGAAGGCCTCATACGCAAACCAAACCAAACCAAACCATGCTGCATCAATATACAAGTATGTATATTGCATAATTGCGTTCCATCCAATTGGCACATGACTGATAAGTGTTGGTGAGCTTGTAGATAAATACTACCGGCAAGCTTTATAAAGTTCATATTCATGATGTCCTTAGGGCTTTTTTGCTGTTGTGTTTTATATAATTTACACAAAGAATAGAAAAATCTTTCATTGTCAGTCAACCACATTTTTTTAATTTAGAAGTACATAGAGTTGCAGCATTGGATATACAGTTTCCTAGTAAAAATAGAGATATAATAATTCAACTTTAGGTAATTTAAAGTTCTTGGAAAATAATCAATTGTTATTACTGGTAGGAAGCTTTTGACATTTACAAACCCAATATATTATGAAATCTAATTGGGGCTTCTATAACATTCTTGTTTGTATTTAAGATATTTGTAGGGTGCTACTCATTATTTAAAAAAAAACTGTAGGGGGTGCTCTCTTGCCTTGTTCGAATAATATTTCTCTCTTAGAGTAAATCAGCCGAAACGAGTCGTTTGGCTTATCACCGGCTTATAAATTCAGTTGGGTTCCATTAAATCGGGTCACCTAGAGCTTTTATTTTATTTTAGGAAAAAAGTTATTTAGGTCTCTATAAGAGTTTTGCACAGAAGCAATTATTATTATAGTTCCAACCTCCTTATGTTTTTTGAAAAGCTCTTGGAAATGAAACCAAGCAAAGGAACTACTCCTAAAAGAAAAGATGACATGTACATGCTTGGTGAAGATCTCCAAGCCAGTCTCCGACGTGCGACGGACCCAATTCAAAAGTGATATGTAATTGCTTTCCTTATCCATGATACTTGAGAAACATGTCCATTATGTTATCTTGAAAATAACCTAGAAATAATTATATAATATCTTTTGTCAAATGTTGCATCATTTACACAAAACGATCAGATAGACGACAAAATTGCACCAGCTCCCATGTAAAACCAAAGAATGCATATGCTGGCCTATTTGTCAAAACTATACTCTAGATAAATCGACTACATACATATTTATTACGAGGTTGCAAACTAAATGACATCCTAAAAACTCTTATAGGAAAATATGGAAAGATGACAATCAACTTTGTTCTGCTATCTTATTAGTTGAGCTTTAGACATTCGAACAAAGTATTTTTTTCTCACAACAAATTAGTTCATTTCTTCTTATGAACCGGCTTATAAGTCTAGCTGATTTTGGTTGTTGATTTGTGGACCACTAAATCATTTAATCAAGTCAATATTTTTAGCCTTCACTATTTTTGCATAGAATTGTTAAAATATACTCTAAGTAGACCGTTGTAGGGACCGAACCAAATGGTCAAGTGAAATTTCCAAAGTATTGACTGAATTTCATCAATTTTTTCACGCTATCTTCTCACCTTGCATCTATTTGACCGAAACACCTGCAATCTTGGCTACAAACTTGATGTTATCAAGCTCAAATTTTTATGATATTATGCTGAATGTGAATGAAAAAATTTCTAAAGGGAACATGAATTGATTAAATTGACAAAACACATTTATTTGAGTTATTGACAAAACACATTTATTTGAGTTATTAGACCAGCTGGAGGCTTACTGTTTGGCCACTATGTTATATAGCTTATGTATTTTTCAGCCAGCAAGGCAGAAGAAATATTAATTTTATTATTCTCTGAAGAAGCATGGTCTTCAGAAACTAAGAAGGCGAGGATACAAATAAATGGCTCTGACCAATAATCATTAGGATAGTCTCCACAAGTCAGAAGCTCAAAACCAGTAGTATATGGATCCCTGAAATTAGGCCTTAACGTTTTCCCCAGTCATGCGCTTCAGGTGCATTCTTATTTGTTTGTTCTCCAAAAGTCAATCAGTTCCAAAAAAAAAAAAAAAAAAAAAAAAAAAAAACAAAGCTCTGCTGTATACCTCCGATCCATTTGTCAACGTCTGCAAGGCTGCATGGTGTCCTATAAATACCTGGGAGTTCTTGACCTCAAGAGAACACAAACAATCTCTCCATTTCTGGCTTGTAGGCAACTCCCACCGCCTCAAGTCAAGTCCAAGTGCAGTGTCGCAGCAAGAGAAGAGAACGAAGCATGGCAAACACTTGTTTCCTGGCTTTCGCCATCCTCAGCAGCTTCGTCATCTCCGCCGTTGCCGGGCAGCTCCGGCCATTGCCTGCCGCTGGCCTCCTGGGCGATCTTTTCGGCCTGGGCATTGCGTCGAGGATCCGCACAGACCGGAACTCGACGGCGAAGGCGTCGACGGACTTCGGCGGAATGGTGAAGGCCGCGCCGGAGGCCGTGCTCCATCCCGCCACGCCTGCTGACATCGCCGCGCTCATCCGGTTCTCCGCCTCGTCGGCGGCGCCGTTCCCCGTGGCGCCGCGCGGGCAGGGCCACTCCTGGCGCGGCCAGTCTCGCCCCGGGCGGCGTTGTCGTGGACATGAGCTCGCTGGGGCGCGGTCACCGCATCAACCTGTCCGCGGCCGGCGCGGAGCCGTTCGTCGACGCCGGCGGAGAGCAGCTGTGGATCGACGTCCTCCGCGCGACGCTGCAGCACGGCCTGGCGCCACGCGTGTGGACGGACTACCTCCGGCTCACCGTCGGCGGCACGCTCTCTAACGCGGGCATCGGCGGGCAGGCGTTCCGGCACGGCCCTCAGATCGCCAACGTGCATGAACTCGACGTTGTCACAGGTATCGATCGTTACAGATTTACAGCAGCAACAATAGTAACTAATTAGGAGTAACACACGCATGCTAATAATGGTTTATATATGATGAACAATGCAGGAACCGGTGAGATGGTGACATGCTCCAGGGACGTCAACTAAGACCTGTTCTTCGCGTCTCTGGGTGGGTTGGGCCAGTTCGGGGTCATAACCCGGGCTCGTATCCGGCTTGAGCCGGCGCCCAAGAGGGTGCGCTGGGTTCGGCTTGCCTACTCGGATGTCACCACTTTTACCAAAGATCAAGAGTTTCTCATATCAAATCGGACTGATCAGGTCGGATTTGACTACGTTGAAGGCCAGGTCCAGCTCAACCGGTCCTTGGTTGAAGGTCCTGAATCAACACCGTTCTTCTCTGGCGCCGATCTTGCTAGACTTGCTAGCCTAGCTTCAAGGACTGGATCTGCAGCAATCTACTACATCGAAGGTGCCATGTACTACACCGAGGGTACCACCATATCTATGGATAAGGTACAAATCAACTAGCACACAAAACTTGAATTTAAAATTACCATGATTAAACACCAATCTATAGCTTTGGATCGAAGGAAACTCATTCGATGCTGCTAATAATTGTTGCAAAAAATGAAGGCGCTTCTGGATCAGCTTAACTTTGAGCCAGGGTTTTTCACCAAGGGCGTGACGTTCGAGCAGTTCCTCGATCGGGTACGTGAGGAGGAGATGGTGCTCCGGTCAGCCAGCGTGTGGGAGGTGCCACACCCATGGTTGAACCTCTTCGTCCCACGGTCCTCACATCCTCGACTTCGACAATGGCGTGTTCAAGGCTCTCCTCAAGGACGCCAACCCAGCTGGGATCATCCTCATGTACCCTATGAACAAGGATATGTGGGACGATCGGATGACAGCAATGATCCCAACCACGAACGATGACGTGTTCTATGCCGTGAGTATGCTATGGTCAGCATTGTCCATGGATGATGTGCCCCAGCTCGAGAGAGGGAACAAGGCAGTGTTGGACTTCTGTGATCAGGCAGGCATAGAATGCAAACAGTATCTGCCACACTACACATCTCAAGATGGGTGGCAACAACACTTTGGGACAAAATGGAGCAAAATCGCAGAGCTCAAGGCTAGATACGATCCTCAGGCGTTATTGTCACCAGGCCAGAGGATTTTTCCAAAACCAATAGAAGCATCTAGCATTTCTTCTACCTGATTGCCCATTCTCATAGACTTAGCAAACAAAAATGATATCTTTAGAATGTGTATGATAGGTGTTTCATAGTAAGATAGGTCTATTTGTGCAACGATTTTTCTGGGTTGTTAGGAGGCAATTGTAGATTGACTTGAATCTTTTAGAGAAGTCTATTTGTACAAATTGAGGAGAATGACTAGGTCTGTCATAACTGCTTTATCTTCGCTATTTAGGAAAAACTAAACCATCAAGTTTTTGTCAAGGAATACCTATTTACGAATTGAAGTGGCAGCAAAGTAATCACTTACCCGAACTTGGCTCCCCTAATCAACCGCGAGGCTAAGTAAAATTTGTACTGTCTCATGTTTATTAGGACGCATAAAGCGAGTGAATGAGCAGCAAGCAGGCGAGAACAGAAAGGCCCAAAAACAGAGCACACGGGCTCATAGGACAGAGGAATGTGGCCGCCGCCGGCCCAACCCACCGTAGAGGCTGGAGCGACGTCACCGCGGGCGGCCGCTGTCGTAAGCTGCGCGTGTACCAAAGTAGGCGGCGGTGCGGTGGTGCGGACGCGCGTGCTCACTTGCTCAGCTCAGCTTTGCCGCGTGTACTGTGCTGTAAGCGTCTAGTGGTCCATCAGACGCATCTCTCCGTTCAGGCGTTCACACAGACACTAGGCGCACGCATACACAGGACGGCCTCAGTGTCATCATAGCCCACTAACGAAATGGGCCAAAACCAGAACGGCTTTATCATTATTTTATTATTATTCGTTATTATCATTATATATCCTCGCCAACTACCTCTGGCGCACATAATTCTGCATGTCAAACGCAACACAAAACCGGCATTGCGCAGCTCCTGCCTGGTATGCAGCACAAAATTTTTACATCCATCTGCCAGTGTTTGCAAATCCTTGTTCTCCTTTTTGTTCTTTTTCTTTCAAAAAAAAAAAAACAGCAAGTGAAGATTGCAGTTCAACCGTGCCCCATCCCATGTTGTGAACATGTGAACGTATCCCGAAACCGAAACAGTCCCATTCCATTACATTCCGTGGGCCAGGCCAGGCGCATTCATCGTGTTGCGTTGCATCTTTTTCTTCTCCGGGACACGGGGACCTGCCTGCCGGCCTATATAGCTAGCTCGTCACGCTTTGGACGCTAGTGAGTGCGCCCGCCCAAAGAAACCTCTGTCCCCGCCATCTTCTTCTTCTTCTTCTTCTTCTTCCCCTTTGCTCCACCTCCACCTCCACGCTACTGAGTCCACCAGGCAGCAGGATGATGGCGGCGGGGCTCAAGGTCCCCGAGATGGCGCTGAGGGTCTGCGTTCTCCCGCTGGCCTTGGCGTCGCTGTGGGAGATGGCCACCAACGCGCAGGCGGACGACACCTACGGCGAGGTCAAATTCTCCGATCTCTCCGGATTCAGGTACAATCTTGGGTTATTTTATTTATTTGTTCTCCTTGATTGATTCAAAGCGTATCATCAGTTCATCACGCTAAAAGAAAGAAATTGACAATTTCTGAATTCGGTTTTGTGTCAGCTATTTGGTTGGCATCAACGCCGTCACGGCTGCGTACGCGGTGGCCTCCATCCTGCTGTCGTCCTTGAAGCCCCTCGTCGCGCGCTACGACTGGGTCATCCTCCTCATGGATCAGGTCTCAATTCTAAAATTTTCTCTACTCTACTTAATCACCTGTGTTCAATTCATTGGCGAGGAGACAACTACTATTGTTCTTGGACGAACTGATCAGGGCAAGTAGCAGTACAAGATAGGATAGATAGAATGAACTGATGAAGCGAGTTCAGAAACTGAAATGCAGAACAGCCACACGGGACCTGACTGCCTGGCTGACTGACATGGCTTGTGCACATGCGCGGGGGTTGCAGGCGTCGGCGTACCTGCTGGTGACGTCGGTGTCGGCGGCGGCGGAGCTGCTGCAGCTGGCGCGGCACGGCGACCGGGAGGTGTCGTGGGGCGAGGTGTGCTCCTACTTCGGCCGCTTCTGCGGCAAGGCCACGCTGTCGCTGGCGCTGCACGCCGCCGCGCTCGCATGCTTCGTCGCGCTCTCCCTCCTCTCCGCCTTCAGGGTCTTGAGCACCAGGTGCCACTATCCGGCGCCGCCTGACGGTGCTGATGACGGACAGGGACAGCCCAAGCACGCACAGGAGCAAGGGAGGTACCACTGAATCTCAAATTCTGAATGCAGCTGCAGTGACAGTGTGAGCGAGCGTTTGATCATGTTCTTACTTGTTTTTACTACTGTACTAGTACTACCAAGGGCGTCGATCGATCTTTGTAGGAGCCAATGTGCCATCTCGTGTGTGCGCGCGCGTAATACTGATGTATCAAGTTCTCCGCGGACGTTGTTAATTCTTGTAAAAAAAATCGTTACCAGAGTGTCAGTGACACGTACGAGCCCTGGTTCTGGACCTCCAGGATCGGAGCCATGTGGTAACGCAGCATGCCTTGCCGGCCGTCACTGTTCCCTACGATGGCATCCAATGCAATGCAAACGATGCAGAGTCCCAGAACATGCTGGGAAATCTGACTGTACACAACTGACAGCTCCCGGTCCCGGCCGACGAACTGGCAACAGTAGCTGCTACAACAAATCTGAGTTCCCTCGATGCCAGGAAGGCAGGAAAGAAAACGTAGGAATCTGGATCACATCAGATCAGTTTAAAAAAACTTGCATTCGAACTCCTATAGCATTTTTATTTGTATTTGACAAATATTGTCCAATCGTACACCAACTAGGCTCAAAAAATTCATCTCGTGATTTATAACTAAACTGTGTAATTAGTTATTTTTTTACTTATATTTAGTGCTCCATACATGTGGGTAGAAATTGATGTGATGGAGAGAGAGTGAAAAAACTTACAACTTTCATTCCAACTGAACAAGACCACAGTACCATTACTCATCAGCAAATACCATAGGAATTGAAGAACACCATTACCTAATCTTACACATCTCCTCTACCTTACACATCTACCACTACCATGATGAAACGCAGTGAAAATGGAAAACACATCACCACCACCGCTCCACTACAAATGCTTCTTCTCCTCCTCCAGGACACACACATACAAATACACAATCATCCACAATCCACATAAAAAAAAAGCGTAAAAACTAATTAACCACGTACATCACTTGATCGATCGATCACCGGCAGCTAGCAGCGGCTTAATTACTCCTCCTCCTACTACGTACACTGCTAGTACTTGTAGCGGCGGAAGAAGGCGGCGGCCTGCGCGTTCTTGTAGGCGCTGCAGCCGACGAGGTAGAGGATGACGAGCGCGACGGTGGCGACGACGAGCGCGATGTTGGCCTTGTGCCACTGGTCGCGGAGCGCCTCCAGGAGGCCCGCCTTGCAGGACTCGCACTCGTAGCACAGCGTCCCGGCGTCGTTGCTCCACAGCCCGCAGTCCGGGTCCGCCGCGGGGCGCGCCGGCGCCGTCCACACCGTCGGGCTCACGTAGCTGAAACCGCACACCGACGGCGGCTTGCAGCAACCGGACTGCACCATGCATGACCCAATGCATCTTCAGTCTTAAGTTAGAGTTTTCTTTTTTTTTTTTTTTGAAAACAAAATAACAGTTTCTTGATTGAATTAGGGTGCAGAGATGGATGGATGGATGGAGCCAAAGACATCGTGTAGTGTAATCTGACAGACAGACAAACTCTGCGCAGATGAGGACACCGAGCTGGAAATACTATGCTACTATCAGCTACTAGGCTCACTGTGCCCACGCTAGGCTAGCTGGGCGCGCGACAATCGACCCCAGATCGAGGTGATGGAAACAGGGATTACAATCACACTGCACAGAGATCCACAGCTAAACAAAACTATACAAAAAGCAGAGTATCAGTATCACTCCCAATGCACCGTCCCATGAGACCCTTGTCTGCTCTCTGCTGCCAGTCTCCGACCTTGTTCCTTGTTCTCACAGAGACCGACCTCAACATAAATCCGCAACTGCTCTCTCGAGAGGCCCGGGGGATGAAATTGGCATGAATTCTTTGGTGATAACAACGAGTTCCAACTTGGAGATGGGTGGTGCTAGTGATTTCGAGGCTAATAAAGATTTAAAACAGTTTTGTAGCTTAGCATTTCCGACCAAGAAAAGAAATCGCCCTCCACGCAGCTACCAGTATGTTCCCATTCCCACCCAGTCGCTGTCAGCATCTGATTTGATCCAGGAAAGAAGTATTATTGTGGCGACACGGTCCTACGCATGGATGCCCCTTTAGACCATTCAGGCATTTGCATCATCGTGGTGGCGAAAGGCGAGGAGGCCCACGCCACGGTGACGGTAGAGAACTAGATGTGCCCATGATCTTTCTGCTAAGCCCAGTCAGAAAGTTTATCATCTGATTCCTCCAATCCTAACCCCCTTCTAGTTGTAGTAGTAGCATCTCTGGAGGGCTCCAGATCGTCTGGTTGATTGAGCCTAAAGCAATTAAAAATATTCCCCTTTTCTTGTTCTCTCCCTATCTCTGTCGCTTCAGCTAGCAACTGTCACTAGAAGCAACTAGTAACAGTCATCTGAACTATGCTTAGTTAGGGTTCGTACATTTTAAAGGCAGCAAAGAAAATTATGAAAAATGGAGTTCAATGAACAGTAGCTTAGTAACAAAATTAAGGGAAATGGATCTCAATGAACAGTAAGCTAGCTTAGGATGAAGAGTAGTAATAAAGTAATAATACCTGGAGCGGGGAGAGGTGCGACTGATAGAACTGCTCGGCGTTGGTGAAGGCGGCCTGTCGGGCAAGCTTCTTACACGTATCAGAGACAGCGAGGCAGGCCCTGATCTTCTCCCACCGTCCGGGATCATCGGAGACGTACCCTCGGAGCCACATGGAGAAGCCGTCGAGGCGGTAGTCGTCGTAGTTGCGGCCGAGCACCGGGTACGCCCCGGACCCGCGCGTGACGGCGAAGGCGAAGACGAGGAGCGCGATGAGCAGGACGATGAGCGACGCCATCGCGAAGAGGTAGAAGGCCAGCAGCCGGCGCCGGTTCCAGTACGCGCCGACGAAGCCCGCCAACGCCGCGAGGAGGAGCAGGCCGCCCAGGATGGCGACCGGCCAGCGGGCCAGCCGCGCGCACTCTTCGCCCTGCGCGGAGGCGAACCAGATCCCCGACGCGATCACGGGCACCGCGCAGATCAGCGCCAGGAGCGTCACGCACGCCGTGATGTTGTTGCTCACCGCCATGGCGGCCGCCGTGAGGTGGACTACTAGACTGTTGGTTCTCAGCTGGCGGTCGCCATGGCTGCTGGCGGTGGTGGTGGTGGTGGTGGCGGGCGGATGAGGTGGCCGTGCGGTGTGCGTGGGTGCCTGGGTGGTGGGGTGGCGTCTGGCGATGTCCTCCGGATGGCTGCCGTGGATGGGCATAAAAGGGGCTTTGTTTCGGAGTTTCGGGGAAAGAAAAGGTGGCGCAGGCGGGGTTCAGGAGAGCGGATGACGTGTGGGGTCCGGGGAAGGAGTTGTTCGGGTGGCCCACCGCCGACGTTGCGACCTCGTAGCTAGTGCCTGCGTCTGTTGCTGCGTGGGACGTTCGTTGCATTCCATGGCCACGGCCGACGGGCGTCGGGCACTGCGGCAACAGAGGCATGGTCGGTTTGCTTGCTTCTACGCGTCGTGGTCGTGCACACCAACACCAACACGCGTGACGACGGTGTGATTGTCAGTGAGCCAAAACAGTAGTAGCGCGTACTGTAAAGTGGAATGGAAACAGCCGGATAGCCTCTCTGTTGTTGCCCGGCTACAGTTTTCAGTCGGCTCTAAATGACATGACACTTTGAGGACAAACGGCTTTCCGCATGACATGACATCCTTGGCGTCTCCCGTCGCGTTGGGGGAACTGGACTGCCATGCTGTCGGAAACGGAGTTCTGTTTTCCTCCCAGCTTTTCCTGGACGTAAAAGCCGGCCAAGGAAGGCTCTGCTGCGTATAAATAAAGTTGGAAAAAAAAAAGGACTCTTGTCAAATAAAAAAAAAGTTGAAACAAGACTCCAACGTTGCCGACGTGTCGTCCCGCTGTCGCCGACTCGCCGTGCCCCTCCCTCCCCCACCAGGCCACCAGCGAGCACGACGGAAGAAGACAGTGCGCGCGCACCTGCGCCAGCAGCGCCACAGAAACAGGCCACACAGCTTGTGAAGGCGGGCACATGGCCCCGAGTCGAGTCGACACGCTCGAGTGGGTTGCGGGCTCCCGGCTCCCCGATCCTCATTTGTCCGTTTCTGATTTTTTTTTTCTCAATGGCAAACAGGCAAAGGCGCAAGCAAAGCAGTAAAATCACGGCGGCAGGCAGCCGGCAAGTGCGTCGGCGCTGGCGCCGTGGCCCGCGGGCCATGGTCGTGAAACGCGTGCCGTCGTCAGGGCCGCGAGCTAAGCATGCCCAGAGAACACCGGACCTGGGTTCGTCTTTTTGCCGACCACACTTGAAGCCCACTGAAGGCCGTGCTTATCGAAAAGTTCCTGCGTCGTTGTTTTCTCCTTTCCCTCTCAGTAACCTCTCACGAAAAAAATGCAACTACGATGTTTGCAAATCAAATCAAACCAAACTAACTTAATGCTTTTAAGACAAACCTAAATTTATAAGTGCTTTGGTTCTTTAAAAGATGGCCACGGCGTTGAAATAGGCTTACAAAATATGGTTAACAATCCCTAAAAATATATATATTTAATAAAATAGCCAATATAGACTACTTTATAAACTGGCTTCACATTGTTTTAGCTACCTGATAGAATACTTTAATCTCGATGAACTGCTTTTCATGCTTTTGAATAACATTGCGGTTGCTCTACAGCTGCCGACCATTTATCATAACACGTTAAACGAATCCATTATTACCTCTCTTATCAAGATATCAACACACCAAATCACGCTTACTGTGGAGAACCTCAACAGATATACAGAGTTTCTTAATCGCATAGAAATGTTCCAAAAACCAGAGTTCCCTCCCATGTTGGCTTCTTCCATACTTATTTCCCATCAACTGTCCGTGAGGACAAACCCAAAAATGACCTCAATAAGGCCTTGTATACGTTGATCCTACTAAACACCGGCAATATCAAAACGGAGAAGACGGCTCTGTGCTATTGGTTTGGTTATTTAACAACTTGACAAGAATTGTGTTAGGTCATCCATCCTAACTTCACAGCAGCATTGAAGTCGGGTTCTCGATGTAGCCCTTGAATGCTTTCAGAAATTCCGCACCAATTGCACCTGCATAGTTTCCATAAACACCAGACTTAATTTCTACCCACAGTCCATGGAGACATCGCACAAAGGTGAAACAATAGCTTACCATCTATAACCCTGTGGTCACAGCTCAGTGTAGCTGACATGAATGAACCAAATTCATACTGACCATCAGCAGAACCGGGTATCACCCTCTTCTCAGCTGCTCAAAAGAATGCAAATAACCATGAAAGAACATTAGGTAATGCTAGAAAAACAAGGAGCTATTAAATCATTCCAAGGCAGCAAATATAGCATAGAAACAAAAGACAAGCTACTTAATGTTTAGGTTAAACATCCTGTTTGCAGAGCAGATAACTAATCCCCAGCGGCACAACATTCAAGATTATTGTATGATTTCTTAATCCAAAGTGCTAAACCCAAGTTAGCGCAAATAAGAGAACATTAGTTTAAAAAGAGAAAGTGCTATAAACGCAAAATACTACTGTTACTTCCACACACAAGCAATAGAGCAGCATTGCTAGTATATAAGTGCAAATGTTCTAGAACTCATTACCAGAACCAATGGCCAAAATTGCTGATTGAGGAGGATTTATGATGGCACAGAATTGTTTAATTCCAAAGGGACCTCCCAAGTTTGATACGGTAAAGGTGCCACCCTGAAAATGCAGAGCACCAATATGTCATGGATTTTTCTCATTTCTACTTTCCTGCTTAGCACACCTAGTATCCACAATATACCTCATAATCTGCTGGTTTTAAGCTATTCTCTCTTGCTTTTTGGGCCAACTGCTTCACCTCCTCAGCAATTGTACCAAGTCCCTTCTTGTCTGCATCCTGCAGCATAAGTCGAAGTTAGAATTCATCCAAAAGAAGTATGTAACAATTTACAAACAACAGAAAGAACACGTAGGAAATATTTGGAGTAGCTTACCCTAATTACTGGAACAAACAATCCATGTTCAGTCTGTACGGCCACGTTGATGTTCACATTGTGGTATCTGTACCAGAAGTAAGTGCCATATTAAACTGTTCTAGGCTACGAGACAATAAAATATCTTCCCAGTACAAATGAACCATTGGAACTTACTGGCGAATAAAATCATTCATCCATGAGCTGTTACATTGAGGGACTTTTCGAAGAGCCAAAGCTGCAGCCTGCATATCAAATAAAGACATATTCAATACTGCAGAGCAGGGAGATTAATTAATAGAATATATCAGTACAAATAACAAAAACAAACCTAAGTGCACGATAGAATACCAAACCAAAAGGGAGAACCCCAATTACCTTGATGACAAGATCATTAATAGATATTTTCTTTCCACCAGAAGCATCCTGCAGTGGGTTCAGTTCACCTCGCAACCTGTGGATTAGAATGACACAAGGAACTCACAGTTAGAAGTAACAAAGGAATCAGTGCTGTTCCACCAACGAATAGGTTAGAAACATACTTGACAAGATTGTCAACACGTGCATCAACTGTCAAGTAGTAATGAGGAATGGTCTGTTTTGATGCTAGCAAGCGGTTTGCAGTAACCTGCAGACAACAAAAAATCAACACAACCTCAGACTATTAACATCTAATATGAAAATGTTGCCTAACATTCTGGCCATCAAAATTTACCTTTCTTATCTGTGCATTTGGAATATCGACATAGCCTAACCCTGGAGCTGCAAAAGCCTCCCTCGGCCCGCCCTTGGCTACAGAAGCTTCATCAATACCAGGGTATCAGAAATTAGATTACAGTTGGTTCAGCTAAACGAAGCCATAATGCCAAATTATGGGATATTATTACAAGTTCATTACACAAATGAAATAAGATGCAGAAATCATGATGTAGCAAGGCATTATATAACCCAAAGTCAAATAATTAACTAACTACAAGTGTAACAAGGATTCAGGGAAACAACTGAGTGAACTGAACTTTTCTCTGCAGAATCTTAACTAGCATAACCATGCAGGGGAACAAAAGCATGTGATGGCGCCACTTAGTGCCAGTTTAGATAGACTGAGCTTATTTTTCAAGGCTGCTGTACAAACAGTCTTGAAATACTTGGCACCATGTTTGACAAATCAGATTAAACTCTAGTGAAACCAGTCATGCAAAGGTCAATCTTTCCCTATTTTTTTTCTCACACAAAATTCTCTCTAATAACCAAATTGTGTTCCAGTTATTATTTAGAAAGCAGAAATACTTGATTTGAAACATGGTTTTAATTAAAAATCCATTAACCAAACATTAATAAACTGTCAAAACTGGTTCCAGCAAGTGCTGCTACCACAATCATCCCAATGACAAAGCGGAGCCTCAGTCTTGTGCGGTTCAAAATTCTATTATCAATCCTGAAGGTTCTAATCTAAGAGAATCCGACACAGGTTATAATCTAAAGAATCAGACTCAACTACTAAACTAGAAGTCTAGAAAAAACCTAGAAGTCTAGAAAAAAAGCCAACTAAAAAGAACATTATATATATAAATCATGGCAGGTACTTATATGGGGAAGACATCCAAATTTAACTTGGGAATACAAAATGGGCTATGGAATGATGTATGGGATAAAAATTCCAGCCAACTGAGAAAAAGAATTAATTCATTATATAGCCCCTGTATTTATAGTAAATCATGGCAGGAAACCTATCTAGGGTTATAGCGGGGGAAGACATCCAGTAAATTTACAGCCCATTGGGCATATGACATGGTGGCAGCCTGCTGGCTGCCCATGACACTTCTACTTACAAGAGACCAAATGTTGTCAACCAGAGAAGTAATAACTCACCTAAGTAATCTTCAATGTCTGCCTTCAAAATACGCCCATCAGGACCAGTACCTTTCACACTTGATAGTGGGACCTGTTAAACCCTCAATGTTAACTACTATATTCATCACAACTATCAATACAGCTGACATAACAAGAACCAACATTGTTATCTTCGGCTAGTTTACGGGCAAGAGGGCTGGCAAATATGCGATCTCCAGATTGAGAAGCTTCTTCGATTTTCGGGGCCTTGGCCTCAGGAGCCTGGGTAGGTTTTTTTTCCTCCACCTTCGGCTGTGAAGGTTCTGGTTCAGCCTTTGATTCAGCAGGAGCTGCAGGTTCAGCTGAAGATGATGGCTTATAATCCTTAAACTTCTCAATGTCACCCTCTTCTTCTACAGTTATACAAATGACCTAAGGGAAAAGAATGGCCCAAATTAATATCTACACTGATAATTGATGTCTCAATCATATTTATTATTTAGTCAGTAAATATGTACCTCGCCAACTTTAATCTCCTTTGCACCATCTCCATGGATAATCTTAGCGAGATAGCCCTCTTCCATGCACTCCATCTCCACAGTGGCTTTATCCTGATCACCAGAAATCCACTCAAAGTTTATTTGGTTTGGCTGCAGCTTAAGTAAAAATAAATACAAATAATATATGTTACATATCTTCTGCAAATTAAGAAACTTACAGTTTCCACCTCGCAGAGAACCTCACCAGGGGAGACCTTGTCTCCTTCCTTCTTAAGCCACTTGGCAATGTTTCCCTGCAAAGAATTTTACAGAATAAAGACAAGTAGCAATGTGGGTTTCAGTTCAGCTATTATTCAGTTCATAGCAATGATTTTTGGGTAACAAATATACCTCAGTCATTGTAGGCGAAAGAGACGGCATCCCAATTTCTTGATGTGGAGGTAGGTCTGGAATAAGCACAGTATGTTAGTACAGAAAGCATAGGATTAAAGCATTCAAGAAAGGAAACAAAGAGATGCAGACAACACGCCTGATATTGGAAGATACTCAAATTTGCCAATGTAATGCAAACAAGCTAAAAGCTTGCTGGCAGGAAAGAAATGCATCCAAAGTTCAACAGAAAAAAATGGGTGGGTGGGGTGCGGTGAGGGATGAGTCATCTGACTGTATTGTACTTGTAGTGAAAGAATACAAATCAACATGTGCATGAATGAACAAATGAGACACTAAAAACACAGGATACAGATAGGAGCAAGTTTATGAAAGAAGTAAAACAGAATGCCAGCAGATGCAATTCTACACAAGCATTTGAAATAACCCTGCATTTTGCAAATATTTCTTGAAGCGATTGGATCCACTTAGAAATATACTAGTGACAACATAAGGTTTCCCAAATAAAAGCGTAAATAAGTATATCAAACGGACAGTACCTGCACTGCTTGAGAATGGACGTGCTGAAACTATCTGTCCACTGCCAATAAACAACCAAAAAAAAGTCAAAACAGCTTCAAAGGTATTTAACAAGGCCTGACAGGAACATCAAGGTCAGGGCATATCTGAAGGGAACTAAAATTAATACTGAGGATTATGAACTTCAATATTATTCATAAGACTAGATTGAGTTCTATAGTTCTACAGCAGAGCAAATTGCCATTTGTGTGTGCACTAAATTGTGGATCAGGCTGAAGTATAGTGGAATAAGTCAGGGGTACTTCCAAATATTTTAATGAACTTCCGTTAGAGATCCAATGGTCAACATTTCTAGATCTCATTTTTCACTTTAATGTAGTTTGCATTAAATGCATTCCAATACATATCTATAAGCTAAGAATAACAGGTTAGGATACATACGATGAGAATGAACCATTGAGCCAATTAGCAGCACTTCGGGCAAGGCTGTTGGATGCTGTTCTCCAAGTGCAGCTTCCATTTACTCCTAGTGAGAATGTCTTGAGCTCTTTTGAAGGCTGGTTATGCTGGGAAAATCTGGTACCTCTGGTTCTTTTTCCAACACCTGACGCAACCAAAGGCATTACATTTTCAATGGAAACAATCAAGGGGATGCAATGAAGAGAACTATTCACTGTACACATTCCCTCAGAAATCAAAACAACTACTCCTGGAACAGGTTCACCCGGAAGTACGAAAATAATAAGGTGATGAATCAGACACTCGTGTGTCATGAAATGAAAGTATCAACTCCATAATCCAAAGCTTGGTGAGAATAATGATAATAGTAAAGATGGTGATATAATAGAAAATGAAAATGCCAAAACCAAATTATAATTTTACTGATTCATGTTATTTGCACAGATGTGAGAAAATCAATTAATGATGCTTCTATCTATATCACATATTTGAATCGAGGCTGACTAAAAAGAGCATAGACAAATTTCTAGAGCATATAATATAAGTTGATCAGATAGTCTACATTGATGATATTAAGAGATATGAACAGTAATCAAAACAATAGCAGAAGTGTATCAATAAATAAGATGATGAGCCTTTTGGATAGAATAAATAGTTGATCAGATAGTATGTACCCTGAACCCAATCTAGTTCAGTGGACACATTACAGATGCTATTGACCTCAGAGTTGGTTCACTGAACAGGGGGCAGAAAATAAAAGAGAAGTGAGAATGATAGCAAATACCATTTTCCTTGGCAATAAAGGATCCAGAACCGCTAGAGAAATGCCGAACAAGACTAAAATTCTCACAGCCTACAGCATTTTGCAAACTCCGCAGCTGTAGAATTGAAGGAAGAAATAAACATTAGGTAGAAGCAGCATGGTATATTACTTGATAACTCAATTTATAGTATAAAAACACATGAAACAGGGTACATGGAATCTACATAACTGAGGCATGCACACTATGATGTTGAATGTGAACAAGTTCTTAACAAACCTAAGCTGGGGCAATGGCAGCCCATAAAGGGAGTGCAGAAAAAGTCATTAAGAAACCTACACTTGTTTTCATTAAGAACAGTACATAGCCCCTCAGTAGGTTCCTCAAACAAGAGCATATCGGATTTATATCACAGCACCAGCGAAAATAGCTGCCGGTGAAAGCAAAATGATGCCACCACATGGCCAGATTGGTTAACTAAGATTTTACACTACAATAGTGATTTGTTGCAAATTTCAAGTCTCAGGAATCATCAGTCAGCATTATGCTGCCAAGTGGCTACACAAATTTATGTATTTCACTAAACTAGCATCTAATATATCCTGGTCAAATGTAGTTTGTGTGATGATGATCTAGTATCAGGTATATGTCTACTTCAACATTTGCCGGACCTTATCTATTGCAACAATTCTATGATTCCTGGGACACATTTGACATATCAATTCCAATTGACAAATTTATACGTTATAGCCTATGTCGTCACGAAAACGTCGGCTGCTCATCCCTTGTATCCCCATCTTCATTAGATCTAGAGGGTAAGTTTGACTAGGCAATAAGCATCTAGAATTCTAGATATTCCCTGACAACCCAACAGAGCGCTTAAGCGTTGATCTTTAAGACCGATCTAACATTCGCAGATCTAGTCGAACAACAAAGACCATCGCCGCCGCCGCCGCCGCTAATCTCCCTTCACCCTTCGTCGGCTTTCTCGCAGGCGAGGAAGGCCGCTGAGGAATTATAAGCGTAATATACGGACTGTTCATTAAGTTTTGCGGGCGCACGTAGGCCTATATTGTCTAGCACCATATCAGTGGGGGGGAGAAAATCCATAAATTAATCCATCAACATTTACAACACACGGAGAGGGAGCATCGGCGGGATTACCCGCATAAGATCGGGACAGATCGAACAAATTTTTATGGCACAGACGGGGAGGGACATGCACACAGACCTTGCGGGAGTGACGGAGAAGTTGAGCGGCGGACATGGCGACCGGAGGCAATGGGCGCGCGGGTGGGTCTAGGGTTCGGGGCAGGTGATGCGGCGACGGAGATCGGAGGGGAGGCGGACGAGGGGGGACGGGAGATGGGCGGGCGGGCTATGGGAGATGCGGAGGAGGGAGGACCCACAGCCACTGGGCGAGGACAGGGGGGTGGGTGGGGCGCGAGGCGTCAGTCTGTTTGTTTAGTTTGGGTTTATGTTGACGTGGGTGGGCAAGTTGGGATTCGCTTCGGCCACCCAACCAGAATTCAACGACAAAGCAGGCAGCACCATCAATTCCTATTGCTTATCAAAAGGATGCAGCAACTACTCCTGGAGATTTGCACAATAATATATAGGTCAAAAATAACTTAATTATGTTTATGACCAAACCTTTTTATATAATTTGATAATATTCATTTTATTTTATTTTATTTTATTTTATTTTATAAATATCAGTATTTTAGTCAAATCTTAAATCGTTGTATTTCTTAAAAGTAAGAGTTATATCCATGTATGAAAAGAAAAGAGAGTAGTTTTTATGCTAGATATACGAGCATCCAAATGCAGCTACAAATATCAAATGTAATGCTCTTCTGTCGTGGTACTCGTGGCTCACGAATCGGGTGACAGATGCGACCAGTTTTGTTTATAGAGATATCAACAATGAGATTTTTCCCATTGGGGGCGGATGCGATATATTTGTGTATATACAAATGTGAGCAAAGACTGATTAATCAGGTGAGAGATACATCGATTTGTGTATAGAGATGCCAATAATGAATGTCATGTCCGCAGTTAGATTCTCACCTATCACCTTCATCATATTTCGTCTGTATTTCATGGGAAATAATCTTTTTTTCATATATGTCCTTACAAACTAGTATAATGCCCGTGCGTTGCTACGGCTTTATTTTGGAGATTCATACGAAAATAACAAATAATGATATTTTTTTCAAGATTGAAGAAGGAATAAGCAGAGCAATGGAAGCATATCTATTCGAAAATTACATTATACTCAATACTGTTGTAACAAATATAAAAAATTAGCAATATAGTAGAAAAATGAAGGCTCGACACTCTAAAAAGTCAGAAACAACACATTGCTTTTAACTAACAAATATCTTCAGTATACTATAACTTACAGCAGAATAGGTCTACCTATTAAAATGAATACTATAAGAAAAGTTGGCATTTGCACTAACATACGGTCTGTCCTAAACCCTAATCCCCAGTGGAGAAACAAAAACAACAACCTTAACTTCTAGTGATCAATGATCCACGGGTGTCAGGGCACAATGAAATGACTAACCAACACAAATCCCCAAGCTTAGGGCAACTTACCTGAAATGCAAAAATAGAAACAGAATTAAACATCTCTATGCACAAAAAAAATTGTAGGAGTGCCAGATTCACAAATATTCTAATAAGCCCAAAGTTTGAATAAGCATGTATGCCAGAAATCAGCTATTAATTGTCATGATACATTAGACTACAGAAAAATTTACCTTGCAGTTTATTTAAATCACGCAAAAACGATTCCCTGCGGCAACAGCAATCTGAAGTAGTATCATCGATGAAATTCTGCCTACTACCCTACACATGAGAAAGTGTTTGCTGATAAGAAATACTAATAATGGTAGGGTATCTCAGAGCCCAGTGGCCTCCCTGCAAGTATCATCAAGAATTAAAGCCTGCAATGAAAGAGATTCTTTTTTTTTTAAGAATAGTGTGTTGCATAGAAGCTGATCTGATAAGTAATCTGAAAGTTTCCAGGCTACATGTATATGCAGCAGCAGCACAGGCACTGAATCACAACAAAGATCCATATAACACATCGGCTAGTTTCTCTCTATTGTTCTCATTTTTAGTTCTACAGGTCTAACAATGAATATAAGTAATTCATGGCATCCTCCTTTGCTACTTTCCAAGAAGCATATTTCTGCGCCACAAATTGAGCCAGGAACCTAACTAAAACAAAGATGATTTTTTTAGTTTTAAAATGCTCGCAATGCTGGAAAGAAATAAATAGGCCATTCAAACTACCAGCCATTGCCCAGTCGGCTGGGACTTGTCCAGGCACTGTCCTCATTTTGCACAATGGTGGACCACAGCCTTTTGTTTTCTGAATGGTGTCCGAGTGAATACCAAATAAGAACCTAGTCTATTCATCCAGAAATTACTACCCAGAAAATGGACAAATGCAGTTGAGGCAAAATTCAGAGCGAGATTGTTAGTCAAAAAACAGCCATGGGTCACTAATATATTACAGGGAACAATTTTTTATTGAAGAAATCAACAAGCTGCTGCAAAAAAACAGTACCTTAAGCTTCCTTGTCCATTTCATACTGTGCTAGATTCTTTGCTAATATTTATTGCAACCGGAAGCGACAAACTACACTACCTGTTCTATGAGATTGTTGGCACCAAGGTAGTGGTGACTTTTGGCTTAGCAGGTGTGACTTGGTGTTCGTTATTTGGTGGAGGAGACGAGGAGCCTATAGATGGGAAAAACACAGTAAGAGGACAGGAATATAACCTCCAGTGGCAAAGAAAGATATGCTACAATGTAAACTGTAAACGACGAAATTTGACAGATAAGGAGCAATGTAGAGGCTTACATTGTGAGGCAAAGCTTCAGATGCAGGAGAAGCCTCAGATAAGGAGCAATGTATCTGCACTGATCATGAGGCCAATAAATAATTTGCAAATACATATAGTAGCATAAATATTCAAAATTAGTGTTAAGATCAAATCTGATCAGAGAGAAATAGAAGCAATAATATGGCCAACTCCTATCCTGAGCTAGACCAGTAGTCAAGCTGATTAGACTAGATCTGCCCTATCCTGGTATGCCCTATGCGTATCAGGTTTCTTACTTCTTTTGAAAGAACCAAATTTTATCAAATATATGAAGACCTCTATTTTCTCAGGGAAAGAACAAGTGAAGCCTACTTCTCAATCGGGGCTGCCTGAAACTCGTTTCATGAAAATAAGTGAAGGCTACTTCTGAACAGAATAGCTGATGCATTGATACTGAAATACTACATTGTAACTGTATTTCGGTTCCTTCTTTTGATACCTGAAACTCGTCTCATGAAAACTTGGAATTACATTCCGTATTTTCCAAACTTACCTTGGTTGTGTTGGCAAGAAGAGAGCAGCAACATCAGAGTGGCAGCAGGCAGAGAGCAGTAGCAAAATTCAGTTCTTAACTTCAAAAGCCACAACTTGTGCTTACGAACTTTCAGTTCATGTCAATGCACACTGTTTAGATCCCATTTTCAAAGATACCATGGATATAAAAAAGCATAGCACATGGAGTAGCTCAGGCATTACTTGATCCACTCATTACATGGAGGCCATCAGAAACAAGCAACTTGCCCTTCCCCAGTATCCGTAGTTCTCCACACCTCCTTGGCTATGCACGACCCAAAATCCCCAGACCACAGAACTATCAAACACAACAGGGCATTTTTGTTTGTTGGCCCAAATGAAGAAACTCAAAACAGTAGCAGAGCAAATTTCAAACCTGAACCAGCTCTTGATATATATTGTTTGTATGGCATCAAGGACTGAATTCAGATGCTTCCTTGGCATAACATCAGCACATTGCCGAACAATATCAAGAGCCGGCAACACCTATAGTTGGCCAAAAAAGATCAGTCTGAATACACTTGGGCATCACAATGCTATGGCAAATAAAAGAACAAAATCACTACCTATTGTGCCCTATGTATTCCATCCCAAACAGAGCATAAAAGAACACAGAACTGTTTGCAACCATCCAAAACTCCAAAAGCAAATGAGCTACCCAGGACAGCAAAGATATACTTGCAGACATCAAGGAATTAAGGGCTTGGTAATAATTACTCTGTTCTCTGCCTTGACATGCTCCATCCCTTCTAAAGAGTGGGTGCACCGTATCTGCCATCTATGAACCTGAAAGAATCAACAAATATATTAGAAAAATACATTTATAAACTTTAATTAGATCAGATCCGAATGGGCTTTGGGTGCTTGATTTCAGACAACAGGAAGGGAAGAGAAGGGTGCAAATACCTGGTGTGCGTTAGCCGCCGCCACCGGGTATACGGTGCCATCATGTGCTGCGTCCGCTCCAGCACTGGCCAGTGCTGCCCTCGAGACGGCCAAGGCTCCGCGGCACTGTAGGGCGAGGAGGCACAGTGAGGATTGATGCTCCCGCCGCCGACAGCGGCTCCTTCGCGGACCATCGCGCCGAAACTTCACGCAGGGCGCCCAGCTCCTCACCGACGCGCGCCGAGGCCCCCAAGCCCTCCGGTCGGCTCACCCGCGCGGTCTCCGTCGCCCTCAAGGGGCAAGTCGTGGAGTCGGCGGCGCTGGGTGAGACGACGGAGCAAGTCGTGGACGGACGGCGGGGTGAGACGGCGCGGGGACGGACGGCGGCGGCGAGCGCGTGGACACGGGAGATGTCGATGGTGTCACGGCGGTCACGGCGGCGACGGTGGCGACGAGACGGAGCCGGGGCGCCGTGCGCGGGATGCGGTGCAGACGGACGGCGGCGGAGGCGGCGAGCGTGGGGAGGCGTGCGGGCGTGGGGCGTCCTGCGCGGGTCGGGGGGGCGAGGTCGTGCGGTTCCAGGGGCGAGTGGTTAGCGCAGGGTAACCGGTAATTTTTATTTTTATTTTTTTGAAACTCAGGGTAACCGGTAATTAGCGCAAAGCGAGCGAGATTAGCGAGCGATTACGGCTAACGATTCCCTTTCCACCTTTTTAGTCGTAGAGATACAGTTGTAGCTTATTTCTTTCCTATCCCCATCTTCACCGGATAATTACTTAGCCCCACATAAACTTCTTACAAAATCAACAAAATACCAACAACAAATAAACCAACAAAGTCACCAACTCATCATCAAAAGATACTAATTTTTCAATAGATCTTCAAATATCTAGATCTAGTACCCTACTACTTATGAAATAATAGTTTGGTTAAAGATTTTATTTATAATATTAATATGTCAGTATTACTAGATTGCACAGACATAAAAAAGTGAAAGCTCTTTAAAGTCCGTTAGACTGGGAGTGGGAACAGGAATGCTTCTTTGACCCAATCCACCAAAAACCCAGTGTAAATTATTTTCTCCTTTGGGATCTTTGTGGGGACTAAGCCAGTCTTGTCCCTGTCTCTTAAGAGGCTCCTTTGGATAGTCACACCTCCACCAAGATCTTGATCCAACTGTTGATGAAAAAAGGTCACGAGTTTGCTTTCTCATTGATTCTTATGGTTTATGACCTTTTGGATACATCGAGGGCCACAATAGCCACATGCCTTTGCAGCCCTATCCCCGTTGATCTACAAGGCAAAGAGTAAACACATGCGGAGGACATCGCCGTTGTGGGAGTTGCTCGTCATCACCATGGAAGAAAATAATAGAGGGCACGCACGTAGGCCACAGTGGCGTGGCAAGGGGCACAACAAGTGGGAATGAGCCGTCGACTGTGTATCCAACTCCGATGAGGTCTTATTTGGCTGCACACAAATACACCTCAATCCATATGGTTTTGAAGGGATTGAGGTGTATTTTAGTTCAAATTCCACTCTAATCCCCTTCAAATCATATGGATTGAGGTGTATTTGTGTGCAGCCAAACAAGCTTTGAGCGTTTTTTTTCTAGGATGAAAAGCTACTTAGAGCCTATTTGTTCAGCTTTTCTTGAAGGTTTCAACATTTCAATCAGGAGAAGAGCACTAGGACTTTTGGTTCATGGGGAGTTATTTAGCTTTTGAAAGTTTCACAAATTAGTAGTCTAAAAATGGTCAAAAACCTAAAACAAGTCCTAAATTTGGAGAGGTATTCAAAGAGTATGTTAGAGCCTTTTTTTTTTTCTAATAATGCTCGTTCTACTTTTACAAGAACGATTTAGCTCTTCTCTTAAAGTTGCTCTATAAAAATAGTAGTATAATCTTAGTAGTATAATTTATTATATTTAATTTATGTCACTATAAAACTAAAGTATGTTTCTAAAATTATACTACCTCCTGTCCATTTTATCTGGCGCATATATTTATCTAGATTTAAACTTTTAAAACTTTGACTTATAATTAGCTAATAACTAGTCCATCAACCCGTGCTCTCGCACGGCTAGATCTTATAAGAGATCACCATTAGTTATTGTTTGATGTCTCTAATAATAAACATTAAATGTATTAAATAATGTTTTCACTATGTTCATTTGTAACACAATAGGTAACAAATACTTTGTAGTTATGATAAACTTTTCAATTACTATTTTATCTATTTTCCATACATATATTATGGTATCACGAATCTGAATTTTGATTCTCAATTATAACCCTTATTGATTGCTACAAATTTTTAAGCCCTTGATTTAGTTGAAACTCTCATGTTTATTATCTCTTTTAGTGGCACCCCTTTTGTACTTTTAAGAATGTAAAGAATTTAGGTTCCAGATTGCACTCGTAAGTACTATGATGGTATGAATAGTCATTTTAAACCTACACTAATTGCTAATATCAGTTTAGAGATTGATAGGAAATATAGGATGGGTAGTAATGCTAACCTCAAGAGAATATTGATATTTAAGCCTTATATAGTAACTACATGGAATAAGCGAGTAACTTAAAGATTCATGAGTTATCTTAAAAAATAGCACTGAACATATGGTTATTATTATAGTCTACACAATTGATGGCAGGATGCCTTTTATTTTATGAGAGTTTTTAGAATCTATCTTTTTTTCTCTAGTGGGACTTGTAAAATTAACATGGATGCTCCATCCATTCTCAACGTTCAGATCATGAGTTATCTTAGAAAATAGCACTGAACATATGGTTATTATTATAGTCTATACAATTGATAGCAGGATGCTTTTCATTTTATGAGAGTTTTTAAAATCTATCTTTTTTTTCTCTAGTGGGACTTGTAAAAATTAACATGGACGCTCCATCCATTCTTAATGTTCATTATTTATAATTTGTAGGGATTATATTTTTCTTAGTGTCATATTTTTGCGAAACTTTGTGTGCCATCATAAATATATACCTCAAAATTAAATTTTAATCTAGATATTGCAATTCTTTTTTATCTACATGTTAAGTTAAAACTCTAATTCTTATTGTATATTTTATTCATAGTTTATTTCATCTTGCACCATGACACTATCACATAATCTTATTTGTAGTAGTAGTGTTTTATAAAATATAGAGTGCGTAAAATTAACTTACAAATGTTTAGAATAACAACTTATGAAAATTGCTTTATCATGGATTACTAATATTAATATAACTTAAAGTCAATTATTGGTATCTTTGCTATGTGGTTTGTCAAGGGAACATGTTTACACACTTGATAAGCCATTAAACCAAATGTTTATCCTAATATTTACATGTTTACTTTGTCTACATGGTGGAATATAGAATTATGCTTATTACTTTTAACCTAACAGTTGTACAAATTTGTAATTTAGAATATATATCGCACACTTTATATGGATGTTGAATTATTTTTCCTAATGTCTTATTTTAGTATTTATATGAAATTAAGATACATTTTTGTATTTTTCTATTTATAGGATGTCTAAGGTGGGTAATTTATTTACAAAATTAAGTGTGTTAATTTGTATTTTACATCATAACGCATACATGGGTAATTTGAATGCCAATGGTTACTTTGCATTATCTTTCTGAATGCATGATGTGTGCTTTTTATAGAAAATATTAGGGGTTGTTTTAAATTTTCTTCTATAATGGCAGAGCTGTGTTGTTGATATGCAGAGTTAGGGATTTATTTTGATGTATTTTTCATAATGGAAGAAGTGGATAATTTAGATGTAAATTTAGCGAAGTATTTTGAATTAACTTCCATAATGGTGGACGTAGGTAATTTAGCTGCAAAATTAGGAGATTAATTTATGCATTCTTTATATAATGGCACAAGTAGGTAAATTTATTTTATTGAAAAAATAGATTCAATGGCTATGTAATTTTTCTATTGAACAAATAGATTCAACAGTGACGATGCTTGGAGTCTACTATATAAATAAAATAACATATGTTTCTGATTATTATGAGAATTTTTAATCTTTTTCTAATATGTCCGGTGAGAATTAACATGGAGGCTAACCACTAAAATTTAGTCAATTAGATATTTTATATATGGCTGATTTACTTGCATTCTTGTACTAATAAAATAGTTTAGTAACATCATGCTTACATATTCTGCATGGATCATTAACATGCCATACAATTTAAAGATTTCCTCATCGGCGTTTTTTCATATAAAAAACTCTTTGTGCTAACAAAATATTAGAATATATGGAGATTCATCATCTTACTCTTCCTTCTTATTCACCTTTTCCAGATAGATCAAACCAAGTCTCATATTAATAATAATTTCTTTGAATCCTATTAATATATAAATTAAACATGGGTTGATTGATGTATAGTCATGGGACATATTTGTCCTTTACTTTAATTTGCTTCTGTGTATGGCCAAAATTGCAAATAGAGATTGGTGCGGGTGTAGTAGTATGAGTGATCGAGCCAGAGTAGCATACCGACAACTTCGTGGTGACAGGGCACTCGTCTATGCCATGTAGACTGGGATCTTGCAGCCCGCCAAAGCTTGCAAAGTATGAGCGAGCAAGGGCAGCGTGCATGCAGCAAAGTAGCATACTTGACACAGGACACCATTGGGTTTAGTAGATGTCCAGCACCACCAGCTTGCCCAGAGCCCATACCATAACAATCCATCTTGCCATGTCTTCTCGGTCTCGGATGCTCCTAGTGGTTTATGAAACCTGTTTGTACGCTAAAGCTCAGATAGGAGATTGATTTAGCAATCGAAAGAAGAAATACTATTCCAAAGAAGCTCACCACAGCAAGGTGTGACCAGAAGGAAAGTCTTGGCAAGAAGTGAATGGGAGAGAAGCTTGACGCAACTTGAATGGTCGATCTATTTTTCCTGATTGATTGAAGCTTCCTAACTATGGGCGGCGGTGGCTACAGCGACAGGGCTTTGCCTAATAGGCCACGGAAGATTGAATGGGATAACTATAAATTTTATGTCGTGGCCAAAGAAAAATTACTTATAATTATTTTTTCTTTATTATCAATTAGAAGATCCTTATTATGCGTGAGAGGCAAATTTTATTGATAGCACGTTATATTTTTATTTTATAATGGCAGAGGTAGGTAATTTAGTAAAGTGTGTAATTTAGATATAAATCTAGGGGTTATTTTGATTTAATTTTCATAATAATAGATGTATGTGGAAAATTTGTATATAAATTTAGGGGTTATCTTGAATTATTCTTCATAATGGCAGGTGGGTAATTTAAATACAAAATTAGAGGGTTACTTTATGAACTTTTCATAATGGCAGGTGGGTAATTTTTTTATAAATTGAAACAGATCCGATGGCTATTATCAACTATGATGATTATTGTCTACCATATTAAAGGTCAAATGTTTTCGATTATTGTGGGAATTTCTAGAATTTATCTTTTTTCCTAGCGCATCCGGTGAGAATCAACGTGGTGCCTCCGTTGGGGCCTCTAATTAGTAATAGTAAGATTTTAACTATTATAATACAAACTTTATAATATTAAATCTGTAAAGAATTATATTATCCAACGATTTAAGTTTATAAGTATAAATAATATAATATAAAGTTAATGTATGACAAAGTATAATTTGGGAGACGGTACCATTCTAACTTGCGCCTCATAAAACAAAGTGAGTAATATTTTTCTAGAAACCCATAGGTAATTTGTATCAAAACAAACAGGATGTGCGTCTTAAATCATCCATCACATTCTTAAAAGTTTTTTAGAGTTATAAGAGCGTTGCCCCTGTCTTAGCGTAAGCAAAGACAACTAAAATCCACTACAATTCGTTCCTTTTTTAAGTGACGCTTTTGCGATTCTTGAGAAATAAGTACCAGTAATTTTAATAAATAGTAAATATCATCAATTAATATCATAATTAGTATCATCGAGAAAGGTATTTAGATTTAGTTTTTTAACAAATTTATTTAGAAATATAAATATTTCGCATATTTTCTACTTAATTAAGTTAAAAGCTATAACACGAACACCAACAGGAGAAACAGAAAAACAGCAGCAGTTCGACCGAATTAAGTTAAAGCTATACCTCCGTCCTTTTTATTTATCGCCGCTTAAAAGAGACATAAATACCGGTAATTTTAATAAATAATAAATAGCATCGATTAGTATCATAATTAATATCATCGGAAAGATCTTTGGATCTAGTTTTTTAACAAAATTATTTGGAGATATAAATATTGTATGTATTTTCTATAAATCAAGTTAAACTTCAAGACGCATCCACGGCGACAAATAAAAAGAGACGGAGAGAGTAACACGAACACCAACAGGAGAAACAGAAAAACAGCAGCAGGTCTAGTCGAAACAGAAAGATTGAACAATTTGCTCCTCAGAACTTGCTGTGCCAGTGCCACTGCCATCTCTTTCTTTCACCAGCATAGCTGCATAGCCTCTCCACCACCGCTCGTGAGAAGTTCCTCGCGGACACGGGCGCGCCTACGCAAACCCAACCCAGGCCAACAATCCAAGGCTCCATCCAAGCCGAGGGCGGAGTAGAGGCACAAAAGGTCGGATGCCTAGAGAGATTTCCCGGTCGCCTCCGCCCTTCCGCCGGCGAGGCTCCCCTCCTCCGCGGTACGCCAGCCGGAGAAACAGACGAGATCGGAGCCGCTCCCCTTACGCCTCCCGGTAACACCCCACCCAATCTCTCTGTTTTCTACAATTCTACTTCTAGGTTTCTTTTCGTCAGAGCTTAGATTGGATTTTGTCAGTCATGAATCACCTATCGATGATTACCCTCCCATCTCACAGTAGTGCTTTCGGTCCGACACCAGGTTCTCTTTTTTTTCTTTTCCTCATCTCAGATTTGCTTGCTTGGAAGGCGTCCTAAATTTGTCTAGGGTTTTTGAATGAGAAATGTTTCTTTTTTTCCTTATGAAATGTTGTCAATGGAATAGATAAAACAAACAGAACATGAGCTCCCAATCTGATTTCAAAGAAATTCGTCTAAAATCACATAGTACTAACATATCGGTACTAATCACACCAGAACTATGAAAAATGCTCAAGCCTTTCCTAATACCCCTTTTCCTGTAGGAGTGTATACTGATATGTCCACTCTTCTACTTGTAGTACTCCCTTCGTCCTAAATTATAAGACATTTTGGCATTTCTAAATACATAACTTTTTTTATGCACTGAGATACACACTATGTCTAGATACAAAGTACAAGAAATGTATCTAAAAAAGGTAAAACGTATTATAATTTGGAAACAAAGGATTTGGTTAGCCTTATAAGCTTTTATTTCTGCTGCTGTATTTCCCTGTTTTAAAGTTCAATTTTTAACTTATCCTTAGGCGAAAAACTCGGTCTCCTTCTCCACTATGGGATAGGAGCAACTCACCAAGTCCAAGAAGGCATAGAAGCCCACCATCTCCAAGGAGACACAAAAGACATAGAAGTCGGAGCACTACAAGTTCATTAGAAAATAACTCACCGAGTCCAAGTCACGCATCAGAGAAAACAAATTCCACCGTAAAACAAAGGATGGAAGAAGAAAAAAAAAGGTACACATCTTCTTTTATTGTCTCCTATGCGCACACATTGCTAGCTTTGCATGTCCACCTTCTGTTCCCTATTAAATTCTTAGTCATTTCTTGAGATATTAGGAGTAATTCTTTTGTTTTGCACATAAACTGACATTTCAAGCATTAGCCTCTTTATGGTCAGCTTAATAACTTAGCTATACTATCCCACATAATGTGAATTTATTTTGATCAGCAACCACAAAATCACCATGTTTCCTCTCAAGAAAAAGTTGCATTTACAGGACTTCTGGCTGCTAAGTCTTGTGCATAGCTTTGCTAAATTGGTCACTGAAATTCAAGCAAATCGTTCAGCTACTCGGTTAAACAAAAGGGTTTCTATCAAAATTGAAGTGCATTCATAAATGGGAGATATGTTGAAAACAATTTGATGCTTGTTCAACAAACGGCGTAATTTCTACAATCATCCTAAAGCTCGAGATCACAAGGCCCTTCCTCCTTGTGGTCATGAAAAAGATGAGGTTTTTTTTTCCCACCACGGCATAGCCGAATTTCATTACTAAGCGGCAACGAAATTACAAAGTTTTAGTCATGAAACCAAACGCTAACTGAACCGCAAAAACGCCACCTTGTCATGAACACAGAGGGTTCAGCCAAGTGGCACCGCCTCCACGTCTAGCAATCTGGAGTTAATTTGTCAAATTTATTACATGCCCAGAAAGGCAAGCCATCAGCACACAGGCTGGCAAGAAGAGTTTCAGTCGAAAACACATCCAAAACGAGCATCCTGGTCAAACAATCGCCATCCTGTTGTCATTGCCGTCCATGCCTTCCTTCCAGTGAAAGTGCAGCGCCGCCTTCTGGAGAATTTCTGCTCCGTGTGACATCTGTGTTGACACATCACCCTTCTGGAGACCTGTCCAATACATTAGCGTGGAACAGATCAGACAAATGATTTCGGTCCTTCAAAGCACACATTGTTTCTTGTCTTCCAGACTGTCCAGCAAAAAGATGAGGTTTTGCATGTTTTAGTGTGATAATATCAATGTGCTGCTCCCAATATTGGCTGCTTCTCTCCTCAACACTGATGTTTCTTAATGGAGTACCTGGAGACATCGTTCATCCTGATAATAGACATTCTCAGTCATATGGTTTCTATGGCTTCGGATGAAGGATCAGTGTAGCCATTGGCCTTTTGTGCTTTGCCCCACCCGATTTCTCTTATGCAGATGACATCATCCCTTCCTCGGTCGGTCCATCTGCTAATGGTATTGGTCTAACCCTTCATATTTTACACCTCTTTGGAGATGTATTGGGGGTGAAACTAACGTGCACAAGAGTAATGTTTTTTTTCCCATCTAGTGCACCGAGTACTTCACAAATACAGAAGAACAGCTACCGTGTGAGCTGCAATATTTTCCTTGAAAATATTTGTGAGTTCACCTCTCTTTGAAGAAATTGATAGTCTCCCATCATTTATAAGATAGCTTACTGACCCCCTGGCTGGAAACTGATCTTTTAGCACGCGCCGGCCCAAGGATCTTGGTCTGTGCTCACATCGATGATGATGTATTTGGCAATGGCTTTGGAACCCCTGTCATGGACCATTAAGGTGATTGATAGGATTGGAAGGACTTTCCTTTGGTGAGGATGAGAATATCCATGCGCCATTGCTTGTGGCCTGGACCAAAACCTGTCTCTGTCCAGAGCTTGGTGGACTGGGAATTCCTAACAACAACAACAACAACAACAGAGCCTTTTATCCCAAGCAAGTTGGGGTAGGCTAGAGATGAAACCCAAGAGAGCGGGAAACTGGAAGACACAAAAAGGGCACACGACGAGAAAGAGGTCACGGTTCGGGCACGTTGATTGCCGTCTCCAAGCGCTCTGTCCAAAACTAAATCCTTGGAGATATTCCACTCCTTAAGGTCTCTTAAGCGCCTCGGCCCCAAGTCGGGTTTAGGTCGACCTCTACCGCTCTTTTACGTTATCGGCCCGCTTCAAAACCCCACTACGCACCGGGCGCCTCGGGAGGCCTCCATTTGGACATGTCCAAACCACCTCAATCGGTGTTGAATCAATTTCTCCTCCATTGGTGCCACCCCAACCCTATCCCGAATATCGTCGTTCGAATTCTATCCCTCCCTGGTGTGCCCGCAAAACCAACGCAACATACGCATCTACGCCACACTCAATTCTTTGGACATGTCGCCTTTTTGTGGGCCAACACTCAAAGACAGTATAACATCGCATCGAGGCGAATCGCCGCCCTATAGAATTTACCCTTCACTTCGAGGCACCCTTTTTATCACAAAGGACGCCGGAAGCTTGGCGCCATTTCAACCAACCCGGCCGCAATTCTCAGGCTCGACGTCTTCATCTATGTCGCCATCCTTTTGTAGCATCGATCCTAAATACCGAAAAGTATCCTTCTTGGCCACCACTTGCCCATCTAGGCTAACGTCTCCTCCTCCTCGTGCCTAGTCGCTACCGAAATCGCACCTCATATACTCGGTCTTGGTCCTACTAAGTCCGAACCCCTTCGACTCTAACGTGTGTCTCCATAGTTCTAACTTCCTATTAACCCCGCCCCTACCGGTCATCCACTAGCACCACATCGTCAAGAAAAAGAGCATACACCAAGGGATATCACCTTGTATGTCCCTTTGTGACCTCATCTAACACCAAGGCAAATAAATAAGGGCTCAATGCTGACCCTCGATGTAGTCCTATCTTAATTAGAAAGTCACCGGTGTCGCCATCGTAAGTTCGGACAAACGTCATCACCGCATCCCCTCGTACATATCCCTAATGAGGGAAATGTACTTAGTTGGTACTTTGTGCTTTTCCAAAGCCCACCACATGACATTCCTCGGTACTTTGTCATATGCCTTCTCGAGGTCAATGAAGACCATGTGCAAGTCCTTCTTACTGTTCCCTATATCTCTCCATCAACTGTCAAAAAGGAAAATCGCCTCCATGGTCGACCTACCGTGCATGAACCCAACCGATTTTGGGTCACACTTGTCACTCTTCTCGGCGATGCTCGATGACCCTCTCCCGAGCTTCATTGTATGACTCATCAACTTAATCCCGCGGTAGTTCGTACAACTTTGAACATCACCCTTGTTCTTGAAGATAGGTACTAATATACTTCTCCTCCATTCTTCGGGCATCTTGTTAGATCGAAAAATGAGGTTAAAAGCTTAGTTAACCACACTATCGCTCTAGTGCCTAAGCATCTCCACACCTCAATGGGGATACCATCTCGGGCCCATTGCTTTGCCTCCCTTCATCCTCTTCAAAGCTTCCCCGATCTACGCCTCCCGGATTCTCCTCACAAAGCGCGTCTGTTGGTATCGTCAAATGAGTCGTCCAACTCAAAGGTAGGACCCTCATTCTCCCCATTAAACAACCCGTCAAGTACTCTCTCCATCTATCCTTGATCTCCTCATCCTTCACCGTAAGTCGATCCGTCCCATCCTTGATGCATTTGATTTGGTTGATGTCCCTTGTCTTCCTCTCGCGGATCCGAGCCATCCTATAAATGTCCTTCTCCCCTTCCTTCGTGCCTAGCCGGCCGATAAAGGTCATCATACGCCCGACCTTTTGCTACACTCACCGCTTCGCTTTGCAACCCTCTTCGCTATTTTATAGTTCTCGATGTTGGCTGCACTCTTGTCATGGTGGAGGCGCTTAAAACACTCCTTCTTCTCCTTAATAGCCTTTTGCACCTCGTCATTCCACCACCGGTGTCTTTCGCTTCCCGTTTGCCTCCCCTACTCATGGCAAATACTTTCCGGCCACCTTCCGAACACATGTTGCCATCCTTAGCCACATGTCATCTGCATCTTCTCCTTCTTCCCAAGGCCCTCGCTTATCATCCTCTCCTTAAACGTTTATTTGCTTCCCCTCTAAGCTTCCACCACTTCGTTCTCGCAATCTTGGCCCGTTTGTCCCGGTGGACACATACCCGAAAGCGAAAGTCCGCCACCACAAGCTTGTGCCGAGGGACAACACACTCCCGGGTAACACCTTACAATCAAAGCAAGCATGTCTATCCTCCCTCCTTGCGAGGATAAAGTCGATCCGGCTCGAGTGTTTGTCCACTACGAAAAGTCACTAGATGGGATTCCTTCTTCCTAAAGAAGGTGTTCGCTATCAACAAGTTGTAGGCCGACGCGAAGTTCAAAACATCCTCCCCTCTTGATTCCTACTACCATACCCGAACCCCCATGCACCCGCTCGAAACCTACATTAGTCGCACCCACATGGCCGTTGAGGTCTCCTCCTATGAAGAGTTTTCGTTGATAGGCACGGTATTAACCATGCTATCTAGGTCTTCCCAAAACTGGTTCTTGGTGTTCTCGCTAAGACCTACCCGAGGGGCATAGGCACCGATCACATTCAGGACCAAATCTCCAACTACCAACCGGACAAGGATGATCCGATCGCCTTGCCTCCTAACATCAACTACTCCATCCTTAAGGCTCCTATCGATCAAGATGCCTACACCATTCCTACCCGATGTTGACCCCGTGTACTAAAGTTTGAAGCCGGTATCCTCCACTTCCTTCGCCTTCCGGCCCTTCCATTTAGTCTCCCGAACGCATAGAATATTTACATGCCTCCTAATTGCTGCATCGACTAGCTCTCTTAACTTACTCGTTAGGGACCCTACGTTCCGGCTACCTAGACGAATCCTAGTGGGCTCGACTAGCTTCCTTACCCCTTCGCACCCGTCGGTGGTGTGAAGACCCTTGCTCATTTTTCACCACACCCGGGCGCCGATGTGGCGCGCCACTAAGGATGCGACGACCCGATCCTTGCTCACTTGACACCGTGCCCGGATCACGACACGGGCGTCGCCACGGGGTGACGACCCAGCCCTTGCTCATTTGACACCATGCCGGGATCCGACATGGCTGCGTCGCTAAGAGGGTTACGCCCCCAACGAGTCTATCAGGTCTCATCTCCATAAGAGTGGCTGGTTTTTACGTCCGGCTCGCCACACCAATACACAACCCTCCTCCTTTACCAGGGCTTGGGACCTGCTATGCTAAGACACCAAGGCACCCCAGCACAGGCGGAGTTACTGGGAATTCCTAACCTTCAAAATTTTTGCCATTGCTTGTTGCTTGGACCAAAACCTGTCTCTGTCCAGATCTTGGTGGACTGGGAATTTCTAACCTTCAAAATCTTTGTTGGCACTATTGATGAGATGGCTGTGGTTACAAAAAATGGAGACAAATTGCCTTTGGTTGGCTTTCTCTATGCAGCTCTAGGACATTCTATGAGGTGTCTTTGCAACCTGCGGTAGAAGACTCATATGTGCTGTTTCTCAATACCTGGCCTGCAAACAGCGAAGTCTGCTTACAGGAGCTTATTTCAGGGTGGGGTGACATATGGCCCTTGGAAAAGAATATGGAAGTCATGGGCTCAAGGGAATTGTAATTCTTTTATGTGGTTAACGTCTCATGACAAGTGTTGGACCACTGATCGACTCACTTGGTGCTCCCACATCCTGAACACTGCCCTCACTGTGATCAGGAAACGGAGACCACTTGCTTACATCTTGTGTCTTTGCTCAGGATTTCTGGTTTATTCTGCAGCAGAAATTTGGTCTTCAAGCTCTTTCTCTGTAGCAAGAGGATGTCTGCTGACAATTGGTTGGCAAGAGTAGAAGCAAGATTTGATGGTCAGGCAAAAAAGGGGCCTAATGACATCATCATCCCTGGATCCTGGATGATTTGAGAACATTGTAATCGTTGTGTTTTGTATGGTGTTTCTCCCAGCTTGGTTGGGGAGCCTTGTTGCTCGCTAGAGAGTTGTTGACTGAGCTCTAGCTGCTGCCAATGACATTTACTATCTTGGCCCTTCTGCCGGATGGTGAATAGTGTTAGTTTCCTTCTCAGGTTGTGTCACAAACCTTGATCTAGATGGCCTAATCTATGCAGTGTGGCCTCGCCAGTCAAGAGGTGGCAGCTGCACCAAAAGAGCTGGGATTGGAAGGGAACTAACCCTAATAGATCGATATTCTTCTTCACTTGATCGATACATCTCTCCTTATATAGAGAGGCTTACTTGATTTGATTCCTAAGCAAGATATATACTCTTATACTTAACCCTATCCCTAATGGGCCTACTATACTGTGTTCCGCCCCAGAAGGCTTGGCTAACTACCCATGACAGGTTGAGGTTGTTCCCTAGTCATTTTTGGACTCTTATATAATCTAACTCTAAATGATGTATGGCTGTGCATGTGGGTGTATGTTCTAGGGGTTCTTAGCCCCTGTTTTTTTTCTTATAATATAATAATATAATGATATGCTCTCTGAGTGTGAAATTTTTTTTGTAATAATAACTAGAAATTGCTGTAACATAAGCCTTCCCCTGCTGTTGGGCCTACACTTCTTTAAAGTGCAACTGGCCTGATTAAGTAGTTGAACTGATTAGATTGTGGATTTTTTAAAACATGCCATAACCGGTGGAGTCAGCCGAATACACAGGTTTTTTAACTCTGTTCTAAGTGGTTTCGCAGCTGTTTCTTAGAATTATTTACCCTTTTGTAATTTAAAGAACTTCTGCACGTGTGTACTCCATTACTTATGAAATGTAGAAAGTGCATATACCTAAATTAGGTGTACAAAACACCTGTCAGTTCATGCATTATTATAGGAATAACATGGTACCTTCTTTAATCAAGCAAAGAATATTTAATTGAACTCTCCTACTTCATAAAGTTTCTATCATGCTCATTGCTTCTCTTATTTGTCCTGCTATTATTTATAGGTCTATTCCTCCCCGCAGCCACACATAACACCATTTTACATCATGTCATCTCCATCCAGACTATCACCGGTAGATGTTTTCCTCTTGAGAACTCGGTTCACAAATAGTCTGGTTCCACATATCATGCCCATTTTCATAGTTTTACTTATCCTGCTTCAAATATTACATTTGCTTGTTTCAGTTAGCAATATTGTTGCACATTTATTTTGGAATTGATTGGTTGGTGTAATGCTATATGAAGTCACTTCATGTAGTAGCATCATGCTGTTCGTGTATGCAAATGGTGATATTTACTATACTACATACCAATCAGCCCCTTTGTATTTAAGTCCACATGTATAATTTGGTATTGAATTTCAGGCGTCAAAAGGAAGCTGAATTTAAGTTACTGGAAGAGGAGCTTGCTAGAAGAGTCGAAGAAGCTATAAGAAAAATGTTGAGGAACGTCTGAACTCTGAGGAGGTGAAACTTGACATTGAACGCCGAATTGAGGAGGGTATTAGAAAGTTATTTGATGAGGTTGACTCTCAGCTACAAAAAGAGAAAGAAGCAGCTCTTCATGAAGCCAGGCAGAAAGCAGTAAGTTCCATGTATCTGTATGCTTGCTGTAGCTGATTATTGTTCATAAGAACAGTATTGTTTTTTTTTTTTTTTATTGAGAGAGCTAGTAAGTTGTTGACAATGGAATATCTAGCTTTGATATATTAGCCTTGGTCCTAAATGATAGAAGGTGCTCTGGGGGGCTAAGGAATGGTTTTTGCTTGGTGGAACAGGTTCTTTTTCTAGTTATAAGCAAACTTTTACAGATTCAGGGTCGTCATGTTTTCTACTAAACAACACAAGGATGTAGTTTTCTATGCATTAACGCATGTATAGTAGTTGCCCCCTTAGAGTTATAAGGAATGTTTTATCCTTTCATTTCTGTTGTGTTTAGGATTATAAACACAATTCTTATTCAAAGAACCATGCAAATATTCAAATATATTTGAATCAAACTTCACAGGAACAAGAAAGAAGAGAGAGGGAGGAGTTGGATAGAATGCTTGAAGAGAACAGGCGGCGTAAAAGTGGAGGAAGCTCAAAGAAAAGTAGCTCTTGAGCAGCAGCAGAAAGAGTTGGAACGATATTTGGAGCTGGAAAGGATACAAAAGCAAAGAGAGGAAGCGTTACGTAGAAAGAAAATGGAGGAGGAAGAAGAAAGAGCTAATAAGCTGAGATTGAAACACCGGGGTTGAGAATGAGAACGGTGATCTTTATGCACAAGCGGTTTATGTGCCTGGAAAACCGTAGGCCGGTATACTATTTTTTCTATGTCCTGGATTGATGTTTCCGGAGCATTGATTTTTCTAATGCAAATGTGATGGCCATGGTTGCCCCCATTTGACTTGTTACGTGCCTTTGATGATTATGATTACGAGTGCGAAAATTTTTGTTTGATATGCGAGCACGAAAATGCAAGCAACCATGTATAATGTATCTAAACTATCAGCTACATTTACGAGCTCATTCAGATTATTGCAGTCATTGGATCCTGAGTTGATGCATCCATGAGCTGCTAATCCAAATGACCACAACTGTTCAATCCTGAATTGTATTCTTGGGCTCTTGCCGCTTCTTTGCTCTTTATGTTCTGGCAACTAAGAGATGGGTGCCATCTTGAGTTCGATCTGGAAGACTAAATGTATGCCAACAATTAAATTTTTTGCTTGGCTTCTTTTAGTGGATAGGCTGAACACTAGAGACATGCTTCGTAGACCACATAAGCACTTGGAGGAAGGATATCTTTGTGTACTATGTTCTGGACAGCATATTGAAACTGTCCTGCACCTGTTCTTTCACTATCCTTCCAGCATTGCAAGATGGGTGGTACTTGGAGTACATTGGCAGAACAATGATGATATTTCCCAGATGATCATTCATCAGAGAGCTATTTTTCTTGGACCTTTTTTCATGGATATGTTCATCTTAGCAGCTTGGTCCATTTGGAAGGAACGAAATGATTATATCTTCAACAGGAAAGTCCCCTCACTGGACAATTGGAAGCAGAGATTTCAGCATGAAGTTAAGCTTCATCTGTACAGGCTACCTCCCCAAAAACGTTGTTTAGTCATGAATTGGTTGAATGCTTTATAATTCAGTTGGTTTGTTTTTGTACTACCTAGCGAACTCTGTACCCTCCCTGTCTTTCTTCTAAGTCCTAGGTAGGTCCATAGGTATTTCCTCTCTCTTTGGTTAGCTTCCTGCTAACAACCCTGTAACTCAGTTTTCATTTGCGATATATTTCTTGGGGAGCAATGCTCCACAGTTTCCCTCAAAAAAAAAAAAAAAAAAAAAAACAGAACTCAACCATGAAAATTTGTATTTTTTTGAGCCAACCTCTGAATTCATTGGTGCACTTCGAAAACTATTGAACTTCCACCGTTGAAATGTCTTTTATCCACTGGTTCCCGACAACCTATCTTTAATCTGTTCTTTCCCTTTGTGATGGAATATATCTTTAATGTCTCCCTAGCATGTGCTTTGTAGCTTTGCTTATTTTGGATTTGCCGATGACAGTGAACTACAAATATATCCCGTGTGTAACAAACTTCCTTAAAAGTAGACTTGCCGTATAAGCTGGATCTACGTGCTAAGATTTGTTCTTTGACAAGATTAAGAAGATGACGAAAGAATTCAACGAAATACTAATAGAATATTAGATTTGAATCCTAAGATGCTAGAGCGGCAAAAGAAACAGCATTATGCGGGTGTATTTTATATTTCAACAAAATTAGTTGAACATTCCATGCTATACATTATCGTGACTCTGCATGTAAAGGAAAGGAATCCAGAAAAGGGAATTTAGGGTCTATTTGAAACACGAGATTTTTTTTCTCTATTTCTGTTTTTTCTTCTATGAAAATTATCTGATTCGTGTAAAATTTGCGTGCAAATCCGATGAAATTCCTACGTTTCAAATAGGCCCTATTGTGATCCCAGCGCTTGTCTGCCAATTACTAGTGCGTATAAGCTAGCAAAGCTGGTTTTTCTCAACGAATGTCAAGCTAATGGAAGAAAGCTCTAAGAACATATGTGGGAGTAGTATGTCTGCTGATAGAAAAGTTTTCGATGCAATATGGAAAACACCGGTGCATAAAAAATTAGGATTTTTATCTGGAAGCTGGTTGTAATGGTCTAGATGTCCAATCAAACAGGCTGAGGCACCACCTAATCCATGACGCTACCTGTACAATATGTGATATGGAACCTGAAGATAGTCATCACGCTATGGTCCGCTGCACCTTGGCATCTGCGCTTAGACATGCTCTGCGCCAATCATGGAACCTTCCTGATGACTCAGCCTTCACTTATACAGGGCCCGGATGGATTCTAGCTCTTCTCAATAGCGCTAACAAAGACATCAGAGTAAAATTGATGTTGCTGTTTTGGAGAATCTGGCATCACAGGAATGATAATGTGTTCGGCACTAGCCAATGCCCCGTCTCTGCTTTAGTAATTTTTTTAAAAACTACCTTCGCTCCCTGAAAATTGGTGGAGACACAGCACCTCCAGTCAATGCTAAAGGAAAAAGTCTGTGCATCTCAAATCCAAATTTCTTGTGCCTTAATGATCAAGGAACATTCCAGAAAAGGCTTCCTTGGACACCCCCTCCTCCAGAATGGATCAAACTCAATGTTGATGCAAGTTTTGACCCCAATTCACGACAAGTTGGTTTGGGTTTTATAGCGAGAAATCATCTGAGCAAGGTAGTATTCTCAGGCTGGACTAGCGATCGCTTATGTTCATCTTCTGAAGAAGCTGGAAATCTTGCAACTTTAACGGGAATTTAGAAGGCTTTCTCGTGTCCTATTCAGGCCGGTTGGAATCTGATTGCTTCGCTACAGTTCAAGCTCTCAATAGCAATGTCCCAAATCGATCCCCAGTTGCATCATCATCAAGCAGGCAAAGGAAATTTTGAGACTCTTCCAAGACTTCAAAGTTACAAAATGTCATAGGAGTGCTAATGGAGTGGCTCATGCGTTAGGGCAATTTAGTAGGAGAGTGCTTTCTTTTTGTTTTATGTTTGAAGGTGTCCCGACCTGCGCGTCAGAAGCCTTGCAATCTGATTGTAATTATGCTCATGATTAATATATAAGCTCTTTTCTGTGTAAAAAAAAATTAATAATTTTTAATTTAATTAATATAACAACCACCACGATGTGTCCATGTCATATCACCGACCAATTAAAACGACCTTCGTTCCATCTGCAACTGCATTGCCGGCGGTTAGCAGGTGTTATGACGAATTTCTTCTTTTGTATGTTTGGTGCCGGCCGGTGGCATATAACGCCCGGTTCTCGTGACCTGAACCGTTGTAGCTAGGCGTACTGTAGGAGTAGGATAGAAGCAGAAGGCACTTAGGAGTACGCGTGAGCGTGACAAGCAGCTTCGCAGCACTAATGGCAGTTATTACCTTTTTTCTTTCAGGAGCGTGACAAGCAGCGTGACAAGCAACCGCTGCGGCGCGCGGCAAATTCTAGTGATCAGTTAATTAGGCAAACCAAACTACTAGTACAATAATTGGTGCATGCCCCCGCACTAATGGCAGTTATTACCTTTTTCTTTCAGGAGTAATCTATCAGCAATGTGCCTCTCTGGTACGGCGCGTGTCGATCGTTACGAATTTACGATGCATGGAACAATCAAAGGTGTACGGCCGGCGTGCTTTCTTGGTGTTTCGCTTTCACTGCGCATTGACTCTACTTTCTTTTCTTTTCTTTTCTTTCGAGAGATACACGGTGCCGGATCGATCATCGATCGATAAATAAAGAAAGAAATATACTGTATATAGGAGGAAACACACCCGTACTTGCAGGCTGCAAAAATCTAGCTAGCAGAACATATACCGCTCTGTTCGCTTGTTTTATCAGCCAGACATTCAAACAGTATTTTTCTCTCATATAAAACCAGCCGGCTTGTCTTATCAGCCGGCTTATTCCACCAGCCGTCGAAACATCACTACTGAATATATATAAGACTCATCTAACCATATTTATCCTTGCTAATAACGCACTCGCACTCACGCTAGTATCGATCAATAATAGCTAGTCTCTGTCCAGTGGGCAGCCTTGAAAATATAATGAGCATCGCCTACGACCATTTGTTTTTTTTTTTGACGCTTTGCAAAGGACAGTAGCATGCATGTCTGTATGTGTAGCGGGGATAAACGCTAATGACCACTCTCACATCACGTGCATCGTTGAATGGTGCTCCCCACGCTACCTCGTAGCGCCACCTGATGCGTTTGATGATTACCATAAGCCAAAAACCGGATCTCGGACACATGCGCTAGCTGCTGATTTTGTCTTATCGAATGGAATCACGAAACAATAATATACTTCCTGACGTGTACGAATGTCTTGGTACCAAAAAACAATATATATATATATATATATATATATATATATATATATATATATATATATATATATATATATATATATATATGCATGGGTGACACTATTGGCCTAGAATTTTTTTTTTATACCTAGTGCATGAAGAGTGGACGGTATTTATATTTTTATTTACTAAAAGCATGCCCCGCAAGCTGCCACAAGATTTTTAAAAAATAAATTTTCATGTTATTTTATTGTATTATATATGTCCAGTACAAAATCAGTAACTAATAGAAGAAAAACCAATATTATAGATGAATAAATCATAAAACAAATAGCATAGATGACTTGTGCGTTAATAGATTAAAGATTAAAAATACTACACATAATAGACATGGTGTGAACATTATTTTGTAATTAATAATAAGACGTGCATGGAAAGTTTTCATGAAAAGCTTGCAAGTTAGTGGGACACTTATTAGTGGAAAATGATATGGACACCTTGAATGAAAAGATATAACAACTAGTGAGTGGAAATGTGGATACCTTGCATTAAAAGATGAAACATCTATTTTCTAATTAATAAGGATGACATGGATAGTATGTATGAAAAAACTACAAGCTAGTGGGACATTTAATGGTAAATTATGTGGACACCTTGCATGAAGAGATAGAATATCTAGTCGAGTCATTTAGTGAGGAATGGACATGAAGAGACAAAATATCAACAATTTAGTTTTATAATAGTATATAGAAGTACTAATGCCGCTTAGAAGAATAATCTATATAGTAAGAGTTGTTTCAAGATCTAAAAAATTTCTAATATTCTATACTTTGAGTAGATATATACCTATCATAAACAGAAATGGTCATATATCCCACAAGTTTTATCTATAAGGAATACAGTACTATTAAGCTTATAAAAAGTTGAAAAAATTTTATAAAAGAAAATTCATTAATTTTTAAGAGCATTACATCTAGGTGAAAAATTAAGATATATTGATAGTAAAAAATATAGCATACCGTGTGGATTTAGATTTTTCAACATGTGTTTGGCTAGAGCCCACAGCAGCAGCATCTCACTCACAGTATCCGTGTTCTTTTCATGTTTGGAACATGTGTTTGTCTCGGAGCAGCATAGCGTAGCGAAAAGGGTAGGCACGCGCTTCGTGCCTCCGAAAGTGCACCCTTGTCAGAGTTCTTTTAATGCCCTTTTCCAGAGATTTTATAATAAAAGAACAGAGTAAATTTCGTTATCTCTCGACGTCGATAGTGGTGGGCCTGTTGCTGCACCCAGCACTCACAAGTCACAACAGTGCAACGCTAGTGTCTCTTTAAACATGTTTTCTTCCAAGCAGTGGTAATAACTCCGTTGATATATTATTGTCGTTTAAGGTACAGTTCTACAGTACCTATTTATTGGTTCCCTGGTCATCAACTTATCGGTTTCTTTTTTTAATTTTATAAATTTTTAAAGAACTAGTAAAAGCCATAGTGCTTCAGAGCCACTCACTGCGTCACTGAATAAATAGATTTTTAGAGTTATTTTAAATTAAAATTTTAAACTTCTTACTAAATTTCTAAAAAATTATTAAGATATATAATATCAAATTAATATTATTAGATATATCATATAATATATTTTTATAATATACTTATTTATGTTATAGATGTTGTTATTCATTTATTTCATAAGTTTGATTAGAACGGGTTGTAGGCTTTGATTTATTTTAGGATAGATGGAGTAATATTTATCAAGAGAAAAATATCTCATAACATATGGAGTATAGTCTAGATAATGAAAGACATGTTTGCTTCAGATACTTTAGAAGTTCAATTGCATGCAGTCTAAAAGTGTTTGAACCCTTTCATTGACACCATTTTATTTCATTTGATTGGCATAGCCGGAAATATTTAGGACTACATTTCATTCACACCGAAACGAGGAGTAACAAGCCAGCCAGTGTATCATTTGCTCCTGCAATTTTATATATATCGTGGCAACCAAGCAAACATGAGACATGCTTTGCGTACACACAACGACATGGCTAGGATGTGAGCAGGAAGAGGCATCCTAGGAAAATAGTTTACCCTTCTCAACCTTAGCCCAAGCTAACAGAAGTCAACCAAAATTATCTCATCCTCTTCGGCTAGACTTATAAGTTAGTAACCGTTAAGCTAAAGCATACAGCTGATTTTTTTTTTAAGAAAAAACACTTGTTTCAAGTGCTGATAAGATGAGCGAGTCCATTCTAGCTCCAACACTTCATCGGAACCCCCAAAAAAAAACGCAAAAAAAGGGAACAGGGGCAGGTGCGGTAACGCTGTGGGCCCCGCCCCTTCGTTCGCCACTTCGCTCGCTCGTCAGTCATCACGGCCTCGGCCTTCACTCGTTTGTCAGCTCAGCTCGACTTGGGCCTTGTTCAGTTCGTGAGAAAGTTTTTTTCATGCACTTTGTAGCATTTTTGTTTGTATTTGGCAAATATTGTCCAATCGTGACCCAACTAGGCTCAAAAGATTCGTCACGTGATTTATAACTAAACCATATAATTAGTTATTTTTTTACTAACATTTACTGCTCCATATATGCGGGTAGAAATTGATGTGATGGGAAAGTTGCTGAAAGTTGCATGAAAGTTGCAACTTTCAGCTCAACTAAACAAGGCCTTGCAAGTTTGGCAGCATCATAAAAGCCTCTCCCACCCACTCGGCCACTCCACCATTCCCGTGCACGCACTGACGCACACACACACTCCACTCCGCAGCCCAAGCTCGGCAGCTCACCGGCGGGATAGCCATCCAAAAGCGGCGGCACAAACAAACGGGGGTAAAAACAAAGAGCAAAAGCAGCAGCATAAAAGCTCGCGCACTCCACTCCCCCACGGCCGTCGCCATTGCCGCCCCGTCTCGACAAAAAACCCCACCACCTCACGCCCTTCCCATTGCCACTCGGCTCGGCCAAGAAGCGGCAGGTCACTGGTGCTCCAGGAGCGAGAAAAGCCGGTGAGGTGGGCGGCGGGCACCATGGCCGCAGCTCCCTATCTTCTTGTCGCCTGCACCGGCGGCGCCGGTAGTCGCATCCTGCTCGCTGTCTTCTTCCTCGCGGCCTCCATCTTGGCCTCCGCGGCCAATGCGGCCGTCTCGTACGACCACCGCGCCCTCGTCATCAACGGCCGCCGCCTCATCCTCATCTCCGGCTCTATCCACTACCCAAGAAGCACCCCCGAGGTACCTACCGTACTCGTGCAATCTCACTCACCTCCATGTCGGTCTCTCGCCCAAATGCAGGTCGCCTGCCTGCAGCTGCGCTCCGCCGTTTCAAATCCTTGTCAACTGATTGGTTCTTGCTCTCCGAGTCGAACGAATGCAGATGTGGCCCGGGCTGATCCAGAAGGCCAAGGACGGCGGCCTGGACGTCATCCAGACCTACGTCTTCTGGAACGGCCACGAGCCGGTGCAGGGGCAGTACCACTTCGCCGACCGCTACGACCTCGTCCGCTTCGTCAAGCTCGTCAGGCAGGCCGGCCTCTACGTCCACCTCCGCATCGGCCCCTACGTCTGCGCCGAGTGGAACTTCGGGTTAGTACCCACCACCACCAGCACTCTTCTTGTCTCTTCTCTTGCAGACTGTTAATTCTTGGTCCTGTAATGTAATGTAATTCGGTTGCGATTACTAGAACCACTGTAAATCTGTAATGTAACAATGCAGTCGATGTCTGTTCTTTTCAGTGGCTTTCCTGTTTGGCTCAAGTATGTGCCCGGCATCAGGTTCAGGACAGACAATGGGCCCTTCAAGGTCTCATTCGTTTTTGTGTTTTGTTATGGCAATGAAATAAAATTGTGCCATTCTTCCAGTTTGCACCAATTGGAGTGGGGGGCAGGGATGTGCCTGATTGCTTCTTTTTTTTACCGCAGGCGGCAATGCAGAAGTTCGTCGAGAAAATAGTGTCGATGATGAAGTCGGAGGGGCTATTCGAGTGGCAGGGAGGCCCAATCATCATGGCTCAGGTGTGCATTGTCACATTTCTAGTTTAATCTCGCAATGCAACTCGAAATTGGAGAAGAGCTTGGAGCCTCATGGATCTGCTCCCCCATGTGCAGGTGGAGAACGAGTTCGGGCCAATGGAATCCGTTGTGGGCAGTGGCGCCAAGCCATATGCTCACTGGGCAGCACAGATGGCTGTTGGAACCAACATCGGTGTGCCGTGGGTGATGTGCAAGCAGGATGACGCCCCAGACCCTGTGGTATGTTCGGTCGCGCACTACTCCTGCACCATCAACGGTGGTGTGGCTGGTGTCAAATGCCTGAATTTCTTATGTGCAGCTTAACTGTTTTCGGTTCTTACCAATTACCATGTGCGAATTGATCATTGCAGATCAACACTTGCAACGGCTTCTACTGTGACTACTTCACACCGAACAAGAAGTACAAGCCAACCATGTGGACCGAAGCCTGGACTGGATGGTACTTCTCTTGATCCAAGTCGTGCCAGAAGTCATGCTTATCCCATTAAAATGTTTCGATGTTTGAGAATGGTCTAATTTTTATAATTTTACAATATCAAAGGTTTACCAAGTTTGGTGGTGCGGTGCCTCACCGGCCTGTGGAGGACCTAGCCTTCGCCGTGGCACGGTTCATTCAGAAAGGAGGCTCCTTCGTGAACTACTACATGGTGAGAAATCTAAATAGGCCATGCTGGTCACACCATTACTGCTGTTGCAGTCAATGCTATGTTCTGAATCTGATGCAGTACCATGGAGGAACAAACTTTGGGCGCACAGCCGGTGGCCCCTTCATCGCAACCAGCTATGACTATGATGCACCCATCGATGAATTTGGTATGCAGTGATTGCCATCTTTGACAAACTTGAATTCACATGGGTTGTCAAGAGATATTTGTCGGAGAGTTTACAGCGTGTTTTTACCTGTCTGTCCATATGAGTTGGGCTGAGTCTACCTGAAAAGTCTGGGCTGTACATTGCAGGTCTGCTTAGGCAACCAAAATGGGGTCACCTGAGGGACCTGCACAGAGCTATCAAGCAGGCCGAGCCTGCTTTGATTTCTGGTGATCCAACAATACAATCAATAGGGAACTACGAGAAGGTTAATTTTTGCTTTTGCCATATGGCAATGTGTTCCCAAATACAAGAAAACATCACCAGATATTTCACGGAATTATCAATTGTTTCAGGCATATATCTTCAAGTTGAAGAATGGAGCATGTGCCGCATTCCTGTCGAACTACCATATGAAGACTGCTGTGAAAATCAGGTTTGATGGGCGCCATTACGACCTGCCCGCTTGGTCCATCAGCATTTTGCCTGACTGCAAAACTGCGGTCTTCAACACTGCGACGGTGAGAGTGTACTGAAGGCGAATCTTTCATTCTCTCTATAGGACAAATGGGATCATGTAGTCTAATGAAAAAAGTGTGATAATTGTTTAGGTGAAGGAGCCAACTCTGCTGCCAAAGATGAATCCAGTGTTACACTTCGCTTGGCAGTCCTACAGTGAAGACATAAACTCGCTGGATGACAGTGCGTTTACAAGGGATGGCCTGGTTGAGCAACTCAGCTTGACATGGGACAAGTCGGACTATCTGTGGTACACCACACAGTGAGTGACTGACTGACCTAGTGGCCTTGATGATCATTTGAACTATTTCTTTCTGAAGCCTGATGGATTATTTTTAAACGTTGAATTATGCTCACTGCAGTGTCAACATTGGTGCCAATGAACAATTCCTGAAGTCTGGCCAGTGGCCTCAGCTCACTGTGTACTCCGCTGGACACTCGATGCAGGTGTTCGTCAATGGGAGGTCATATGGTACTAACTTCTCTCTGTAGCAGCATTTTGTTACCAATCAGGTCAGCACGAGGATTGCACTAACAGAATGTTTATGTTATAACAGGATCTGTTTATGGCGGCTATGACAACCCGAAACTTACGTTCAATGAACATGTGAAGATGTGGCAGGGCAGCAACAAGATCTCCATTCTAAGCTCAGCAGTGGGCCTTCCTGTAAGTTGATTGATCACAGGCCAACATTCATCAATGTGATGAAAACACATCTAACAGAGAAACGTTTGTAACGCTGAATATGGTGGTGCTGCAGAACACTGGGAACCATTTTGAGTTGTGGAACGTCGGCGTCCTGGGGCCAGTGACCCTCTCCGGCCTGAACGAGGGGAAGAGGGACCTCAGCCATCAGAAATGGACATATCAGGTGTGCTTGTAGCATCCAGGCAGCGTCCACAAAGAAACGCCTACCTTTCTCCACATGAGAATTCAGAAATGCTGTTAAGCTCATCATCACAGAATCACACTGAACTCTGAATCTTGTGCGGCGCAGGTCGGCCTGAAAGGCGAGTCGCTCGGCCTCCACACCGTGACTGGAAGCTCCGCCGTGGAATGGGCCGGCCCCGGCGGCAAGCAGCCACTGACGTGGCACAAGGTACCCGTTCCATTCCATGAGCGATCTGAACTTCCGAAGAGATGGCACTGGCAGCAGTGATGAGTGATTTTGTGTTGTTGAATCTCATCCTTGTTTGGTGCACACCGCGCAGGCCTTGTTCAACGCGCCGGCAGGGAGTGACCCGGTGGCTCTGGACATGGGCAGCATGGGCAAGGGCCAGATGTGGGTGAACGGGCACCACGCCGGGCGGTACTGGTCGTACCGGGCATACTCCGGCCGCTGCGGCCGGTGCAGCTACGCCGGGACGTACCGCGAGGACCAGTGCTTGTCCAACTGCGGCGACCTGTCCCAGAGATGGTACCACGTGCCGCGGTCGTGGCTGAAGCCGAGCGGGAACCTGCTGGTGGTGCTGGAGGAGTACGGCGGCGACCTCGCCGGCGTCGCGATCGCGACACGGACCACATGAACGAACATGGCGAGCGACACACACACATTGCGTCTAACTGGTACATACTCATCCCATGACGTGGAGCAAACTACCCCACTGTACGCCGTATTTGTGGATGATATTTATACACACCACCGTACACTACACTCAAATCACATCATAGCAACCAACGGTATACAAGGAGGCGAAGGATGGCATTACTGGTGCACAGCCGAGGTTGGTTGCCTGCCGGCCATCAGTGCGGCGGCAGGAACGGCAACTACTACTACCTCCTAGCTGCACCGGCCGGCCACCGGCACACACTTCGAGGACAATTCATTGGATTCTTTTTTTTTTCGGTTTCAATTCTCTGATTGTTGATTTATTTATGGAATGGTAATAGCTTGCTGTGTTTGCTGCTGGTGTTTGCTTGGCAGCTGGTGTTTGCTGCTGCTCGCTATGCTGGCAGCTGGTGTTTGCTGCTGCTCGCGGCAGGCCACTGCTTGTGCTTGCTGTGTTTTTGAAGACGTGGACATGAAACACTGATTGTTGATTTATTTATGGAATGGTAATAGCTTGTTAGTCCATTGCTAGTTTGCTGTCGTAATGTTGTTGGCATTCGAAAATTTTAGATTCAAAAAATTGGTACTGTTATCTGCTGTATATGTACTCCCTCCGTTTCAAAAAAACATGCAATTCTAGCACAGTAGCATGTTTTAGTGTATCAAGTTTGACTAATTATAAATAAAAACTATAAACTTTTGTAATATCAAATAAACATCATCAGATTAATTATAAAATGTATTTTTATAATAAATTAATTTGAAGCTAAAAATACGAATATTATTTGCTAGAAACTTGGTCAAACATGAACTACTTTTTCTGGCACGTAACCCGTAGTTGCATGTTTTTTGAAACGGAGGGAGTACTATACTAGCACTGTATTCACTGTGGTCAAACTGAAGCATGGGGGGCTTGGAGTGCCAGAGGTCGGCACAGTAGTTGCTGTTGCGATAGCTGCACTGCATTTGTGAGCCTGACAAGAATCCATCTATAAAAAGTTGCATTCACGCGTCGTTTCTGAAAAGTGGGTGCTCGAATCCATGAAGTTGGATGCTCTGCAACTGCAAGAATTCAGAGTGGTGGCAGGATAGGGATAGGATGCGCAGGGCAGGGCACTATCCGACCCATGTTTTCTGTTTGTAAAATCTCAGGCGGGAAGAAGGCAAACCAAGGAAGGTTGGCGCCAAAAGAGTCAAGTACTTTGCAAATTTTTGGTCTGACCATAGCCGATCGCATAACTGAATACTACTGAGCCTGAAAGAGCTGTACCTTTTTTTTCCTCAAAGGCAAGGAGACTTATATTTCTTCTATCGTCTTCTTTCCCAATGGTTTCACTCAAACGTTAGGTGCTAAAAGAACCGTATTGCTTGGGCTATGAGATTGGGACTCTTTGGTTAAACTTTACAATAACAGGGGCAGACCCACCAGTATTCATGGGTATTCAGTTGATTACCCAAATTATTTTGACAAAAACATGGACGCAGCTAAAATACGGCCAGCCGTAATATGGACTAGCCGTACGGCCTTGCCGTTTTTAGTATGATACAACTATTATATGCTTCTATCGGCAAGGATACAATTATTATATGCTTTTTTCGGCAAGGATACGAATCGCTGGCCTGTTGGTTCTCGCAAGATAAGTTTTCCCGGTGTTTTCACGCTGGCTTGTTGGCTTGCGCAGCCAGATATCGACTACGGTTTGTATACGTTCAGAAAAGGGCAATTGTATTCAGAAAAGCAAAACATGCAGTAAGCTTTTCAGATTGACTAGTTTTTCATCTGCCATCCCATGGAAGAACATACGTTCATCTGCAGTTTTCTAGAGCATAGCCCTATACATCTAGTCCCTAGTAAAAGTACACATTTGCGTAGCTTCTCTATACATGGTCTGCATCTGGCTTCTCTGTAAATGGCCTGCATCTTGCATGTTAAAAAAGAATAACATGGCGAGCTTGAGCTTGACACACATTGCGTCTAACTGGTACATACTCATCCCATGACGTGGCGGAGCAAGCAAACGCAAACTACTCTACCAACCACGCCGTATTTGTGGACGGTATTTATACACATACCACCGTACACTACACTCGAATCACATCATAGCAACGGTATACTAGTACTACAAGGAGGGGGGAGGATGACATCACTAGAGCACAGCGGACGGGTGCCTGTAAAGGCACTCGGTAAGTCCATATGCCGTAAAAAACGGCTGCAGCGGGCACGCTACAGCTCACTGTAAACGACAGGTCGACGGCGGCGTTCGCCAAAATTGGCGTCGTAGCGGACGCACGGTACCCGCCAGCGTGGCGCGGGGCCCACCACTGCAACGCTTTCGACGATGCCCGCCGGGCCTGTTCGCCGCCGGCCCCACCGCGTCCTCCTCGGCCTCCCCGCCTCCGGCGCGGAGGAGGAGGCGCCTGGGCTGGAGCGGGATGAGGATGGGAGAAGGAAAAAAGTCCGATGAGCTCTTGGCCACCGCCACGCCGAGAGAGAGAGAAGGGAGGGAGGCCGCAAGGGCGAAGCTCCACTCGCCGAGCGCCGCGACGGAGAAGATGAGGAACCGCGACAGAGAAGATGAGGAAGAGGGAGGCGACCGGCCAGAGAAGCGAGGACCAGGCTTTCCAGGCCCGCGCGCGCCGCTGACGCTGAAGCCGCCCCAAGGCCGCCTACCGCCTCCGTGGTCCGCGCGGCGCTGCCGCACGCCGCCTGGCCGCACGCCGAGCCGAAGAGGGAGAAGAGAGGAGAGGTGCCTCTGGGCCGCCAAGGCGCTGGCCTGGCTTCGCCCTGCGCCTGCGCCTCCGCCGGCTCGCCCGGGCGCCGCCCGCGCTTCCGGGCTTCTTCGCCCCGGGCTGGCGCTGCTGGCGGCTCGAGCCGCTCGCGGGCTCATGCGTTACCACCGCTGCCGCGGCTGGGCCCCGCCCGCTGCAGCGCCGCCACGCCCAGCGCCTGAAGCTTCGAAGCTCGGCTGGCGCGCCGATTGGGGAGAAGGGGAGAAGACGGAGGAGAAGGCTTGCGTCGGGTGGGAAAAAAAAGGGGGGCGTCGGTGGGGAAAGAATAAAAAAGAAACTGACATGTGGGTTCTACTTATATAGAGTAGAAATATAGAGGATGAATGATTGCGGGAGAAAATGATATGGAGGAGAGGATTTCACTGATCAGGACGGAATATTCCTTTTAGAGTATGGATTTAAAATATGACGAGTGCGGATAGCCGCGGCAGGAACGGCAGCTAGCTCTCCTAGCTGCACCGGCCGGCCACCGGCACACACTTCGAGGTCAATTCAATTGGATTCTTTTTTTTTTACAGTGTACTATGCTGGCAGCTGTCAGTGGCGGAGGACGGAAAAAAATTGAGGTGTGGCGAAATCAATAACTTAAATACCAATGATTTCTTAGTACATTGGTTTATACACATATAATAATATATCATAATCTTCATCCACTATATAAGTAAAAATATTTAGAATAAATAGAAATATACAAGTAAAGTCACATATAAGTCAACAGACTAACCAAGCGACGATGAACATCAATTGCGTCTTGGCGATATAGGCAATTGCACTTGCCTATCTTTCTTTTTCTGAAATGATTTCTTAATCCTCTCAAGATCAATTCCTTTGAATATCTCTCGCTCAATGTAGCACACCATTAAGTCATTAAGCCAAGCATCTGACATCTTGTTACGCAATTCTGTTTTGATAATCTTCATAGCAGAAAAGACCCTTTCAACCGATGCCGTTGCCACCGGTAGTATCAATGCCAACTCAATCAGTCGATACACCAAGAGAAATAAAATATGCCTTTTAAGTTCAACTAATTTTGCAGCTAGGCTTGCAAGATCATGGCAATCTCTAAACTCATCAAGTCTTCTCACATGAATAATAAATGTTTCAAGTTGATCTTTTATATCCTTCTTATCCGAATAGGAGAAATCATCAGAATATATCTCAGTAAGTCGAGCAAGTTTGTCCACATCAAATTTAGAGAATGAATCTCTTGGATCCAAACAAGAAAAACAAACAAGCACTTCTGAAGATACCTCATTAAACCGATGATCCAACTCTGCAATTATAGCATCTATAGCAGCATAGAAGGTATCAACGCGAAAATGATGGTCAGTAGTGATGTTGTTCCTCCCCCCTTTTCTTGATCTACCAAATCTAGGAATTGATCCATTCATATCTGGTATTGGAATATCATTCTCACTACAAAATTTTTTGACTTCTTCAAATAGTGGCTCCCAACCATCATTCCTCAAATTCATCAAACGTGTTTTCACATCAATAACCAAGGACATGGCTTCAACAACATTTTGATCCTTCCTTTGCAAGACAAGTGATAGCTCATTTGTGATGCGTAGGATTTGCAACATCATCTTCATAATGAACACAAAGCTAAAGGACTCCATGATTTCCACCAAACCTCCTGCCCTACATGGATTACGCACATCTTGATGCACAATTTCTAGAACTTCAATCACTGCATCCCACATTGACTCAATACGAAGTAATGTCTTGTAATGAGAACCCCATCTTGTATCTCCAGGTCTAGCCAAGGATGTTGCTTGATTTTTCCCTCTGCCCGAGGGAATCTCTCCACTACTCAACTTACCCAAAATAATTTTCCGTTGCTTATCTAGCAATAAATCCTTCCTCTTGCAAGATGAAGTGGTGGTGTTCACAATCAAGTGAACATATTCAAAGAAATCCTCCATAGATGAGCAACATCTTGAGATGGAAACAACTACCAATTGCAATTGATGAGCAAAGCAATGGATATAAAAGGCATATGGGTTCTCATCACGAATCAACTTTTGAAGCCCATTAAATTCTCCTCTCATATTAGAAGCACCATCATACCCTTGCCCACGCAGTTTGGAAATGTGTAGCCCGTGCTCACCAAGTACTTCAACAACTGCTGTCTTCAATGCTTCTGAGGTTGTCTCCTTGACATGCTTAATACCCAAAAATCTTTCAATTACTTTTCCTTTCTTGTTCACAAACCTACAACACATATGATAGTATAATATGATTAACTAATTTCAGCAAAACATGTGGTAAAATTAACCATATATAATCAATGACTTACCTCACAACTAGGGCCATTTGTTCTTTGACAGATATATCACGAGATTCATCTATAAGAATGGAAAAGAGACAACCCTCCATCTCTTGCTTTATTTCTTTGGTTACCTCTGCTGCACAACATTCTGCAAGTTCCTTTTGAATTGTTGGGGAAGTCATCTTGGCATTCTTGGGACATGTTTCACCAAATGCAAGTTTGACTTGTTCATTCCTTTCTTTATACCAATCAAGAAACTCTAGAAAATTGCCCCTATTCAAAGAAGTGAGGGACTCATCGTGTCCACGGAATGGTTCACCTTGCAATGTGAGAAGACTCACAATACCCAATGATGTATCCAAACGAGTTTCATACTTCATTGCTGCATCCTTTGTATATCTTGCAACCTTATGTTTGACACTTGTTTTTTGGTTATCAAAATCTTCATATGCTGTCCTACACTGATTATGAGTTATTCCATTATGTTTTGGAAGTGCCTTGTATGCATTCTTCCAAGTGTCAAACCCTACTGTTGTAAAGGCATCATGACCAAATTTTTCATCCATGCTGTCATGCTTAAAAAGATAACAATAGAAGCAATATGCCTTATTCTTCTCCACACTGTATTCAAGCCAAGGATGTTTCTTGAACCAACTTTCATGAAAGCATCTATTACCATTTGTTTTAGGAAAATTATAACCAACTGGTTGAGTTGGACCCTTAGCTATAAAAGCCCTCCTAACCTCACTTCTAATATCCACTGAAAATTGATCAATTGGTATTCGAAGTCCAGGATCAATGATAATATGATCTGGGTTGAACTGAGTTATAATAGTACCTTCAACCTCGGCCTCTACTTGTTCAGATGCCATTTGATTTTCCATCTCCTCTTCAACCGCGGCCACAGCCTGCTCAAACTCGTCAGAGTCAAAGCCATGATCTTCTTCGTGTTCAATCTCTACTTCAACCTCTGGAAAATCTGTAGTTCCACCATCACCAGCCAAAAGATTGGAGGTGCCAGTGCCACCACCGGACCAAAAGGTCCTCAAATCTGCAAAATTACCAAATTATATTAAACTATTGTAGAGACTAGAGAACATGCTAATTGATTTATAAAAAGTTAATTTTTTCCATCTACAAAACTATAGTACGTACCTCTTGTTTTGGCTTTTCTTTTTGGATGCATCCTTGATCTTGATCTGATCAATGATCAGGGAGAGTGCCAGATCGAGTGGGAGGCGCAGACGCTGCTGGCCAGTCCTGTTGCCGACTTGACGACGATGCCAGGACTCGCGCTCGGCACTCACGGTGAACGGGCGGCTTGCAGCGGCGCCGCGGCACTGCGAGAGATGGGGAGATGAAAGGCAAACGATTTCAGCTAAGCAGGCCGTGTAGTTTGCATGTGCTAATAAAAAGGCTGAAGGGCCCATATAAACACCGAGCACATAAAGTAGCAGCCCATGAGGCCAGCCAGGTAGCAGTTCGTGCTTCGTAGTTGCGTTTCTGTTTGTCTTCCTCCGGCCGGCATCCAGCAAAACTTCACTTTCTTGAATGTGCTCGTAGTACAGACTGATTTGGGGGTAAAATTTGTTGGGAATTTAAGGTATGGCGAGCGCCATACCTTGCCATATGGGAGCTCCGCCCCTGGCAGCTGGTGTTTGCTGCTGCTTGCGGCAGGCTACTGCTTGCTGTGTTTTTTAAGACGTGGACATGAAACAACATAAAACTTCTACTCTTCGTACTATGAAGAATGTCATTTTCGACTTTTTAACTTTATATTTGACCATCCATCTTATTTAAAATATGTATATAAATAATGAAATAAATTAATCAATATTTAAATATCTTTATTAAAAAAAAGAAGTCATAATAAAATAAAATATATTTATATACAAAATTTGAATAAGACGAATGATCGAGTAAGATGGTATGAAGTATAAGTGACAAATCCAGAGATCATTTTCCATGGTACCGATATGATTGAGAAGGGAAAATACCGACACTGCCTGAGAACCTCCTGGACTAGCTACCTTCTGCATCCATGTGTCATATCTGCAGCAACTAAGTATAGATAATATTCTAGTTCCTTTTTGTTATACCTCCGTCCAAGTGAAGGTTCTGATTTTTGTTAGTATTAACTCCTGTTACTATGCATGTATTTTTATAGCAATTAACTATGCGGACAAAAGTAGCATGATCATTTGTATATATACCGTATGGTACCATATGGTCTCGTGATGCAAGAGGAAAAGTATTTTTTCAAAACCTACATGAATTATTACTCCCTTTTACAAATATATAAATTGCAAGAAACTTTCACTAGCAACTTGATTCATGTAATTTGCTCTTAGAATAATATAATACTAGAAATGCACGCTGGGCGTTGCCGCTTAGGGCCCTGTATTCCATCGTCGTAGTATTATTAGTTTTTTACAGACTTTGTTTACAGATAGGTGTACATTTTTTTAAGCAACGTAGGTAAGCCAAATCCGTTGTTAATGTCTTTTTTTTCTATATTTATTATAGGGAAATATATGTTTGAAGTATTTTTTAAGAGAGGAGCATTTCATGAGTAAATGGGAGGTTTTTTTAATAATAAGGAATAGTTTTATTTTTTTATACGTGGTATAGGTATGGTACGATTAAAATTTCATAGCAATTTAAATGAAGAAACTGAGTCCATTAATTATTTTTATAAAACTATAGATAAATCTAGAAGTATATTTGTAGCAATAAAATTACAATAAAGTATGCGATATTATATGTTTAGATTGTAGTGCTAGTTATGTGGAGTTCAACAAACTTGGTTTTGTATTTTTCTGATTTTTATTTGATTTGTTATGGCTTTTTTTACAAAATTTCAGTCATTTTAGAGAAATAATAAATTGAGGAAAATAGAAAAACGACGTCGGGCCGAATCCAGCCCATCGAGCCTCAATATCGGCCAAAAATGGCCCGAACGGGGAGGCAGGCCAGCCCATGGAAAGGCCCAGCCATGGGGAAGCCGGCATGGACGGCGGGTTCATTTGTCAAAAGCTGGAGGGCCTTTTTGAAAGTTTTTTTGTGAGAGGAGGCTGGACGGCGGGTTCTATTATGAAAAGGTCGAGGGCTTTTTTGCAAAACGACCGGGATTGACTAGATCAAGGCCGTCCGTCCGGCCGATCGGACGGCCGGGAATCGCCGGCGACGTGTCCACTCTCCCTGGCCCTCTTTTTTGTTCCAGCTTTTCGTATATAGAGATAGGGACTAGTACCTTTATATAAATACTATATAATAATTTTATTATTTTTATATAGAGTAGCAACTTTAGTATTACATGGTAGTAACTCATTTAATAAATCTCTAACATATTTACACATAAAATTGCTACTAAAATAAAATTATTTAAAACATATACAAATACAGTCTAGTTTGTTCGCTCATCATGTAGAACACGTCGGTACGGACGGAACTGAAAACAATATTCAAAAGATATAGACATTCAAAGAAAATGTTTTGCTTTTTTTGGTTTTGTGTCAGGCTGTCGAAGTCTAGCAGGGCTGGTCGGGGGCCGCATTTATTTACTTATTACTTTCTCCAATTCAGCGGCACTTCGCCGCCAGAGAGCCTAGCCACGGTAGTAAAAAAAAATTTCAATCGTTTGATCAGAGTTTAACTGCCTAGATTTATTTTCACTACTAGAAAGACTGGCGCGGCCTTGCCGCGCCCCTCTAAAATAGCCTGCCATTGTCATGCATTGAGACAGCTGCAATTCTAGGAAAGAACAGGTGTCTCATAATAGCGTTGTTAAAGAAGCAAACACTCAATTTTCAATCAAAAGACAGATCGCCTGAATAGCAAGAATGGCAGAAAGACAATCAGAACGTCAACCTAATATCTATACCGAAAATGTTGTAAATGGAATTTCAAGCAACTTCATTACTAACTCTTGTAAACAAAAGCTTCTAATATTGTCTTCAGAGCTTATGCAAGTGAGTCCAAACTGCCTTTCATAAAATAAATAGATCCACCTCGGCGCCACGCTCTGCTTCATCATCGGCAAAGACATCCTCAGCTCCATGGCACCTTGCCTGCTGCAATGTGATCAAGCATCAATATATGGATCAAAACTGAACATGAGTTTCAGCGTTGTTCCTGTATGGAGGCGGGGCATGGAGCACATTAGCAGTGAAAACAGTACTTCATAAAAGTTGACTTGGTCCTTTGTTCTATAGGTTGTTTATAAAATTGAAAGTTCTGTAGGGAACTCTGCACAGTTTTTGCTTCCAAAAAAGACGAAGTGACATTGGATGGAGCTATATGCTATGAAAAATCATAAGATGAAAGTGCTATTATTGTTGGTACTGGCTATGGTATAGGCAAGAAATCAAATATTTGATGGGCATTCACATTGTGCCTCTGCCTCCTCTATATTAAGATCTGTAAAGTGTCAAAGAAATATCTACTAGTATATGGCTATGGGATGAGTGGATGGCATAATAGAAATTAATCTATCAAGGAAGCTGAAATGCGACGTATTAGCAACATGGCATGATTCACTTATATGATTATCAAAACAAGCACTTAAGTATATTAAGCCATTAATTTCTTTGTGAAGATTTTATAAGCAATATAAGGATGCAAACCTTTGGGTGCTTACTGTCCTAATGAATTGAAGGAGAAAGCCAGTAGATAATGCTCAAGACATGGCGTTTTGTTCCAATTTGATATTCTTCCTCGTAGGAGTAACCTTGAGGCCCCTTTAGCGTAACAATCCGCTGCTGCAACTTGCACTGACATTTCGTCATCCACCATGCCTGCATGATAATTAACATATACAGAGATGAGAGAGTTCAGCGATGGAATAGCAGCGATGGCAGACGACATTGGAGAAACCGAGCACATAGTGTCGCCGTGGGAGGGGCCGCCGGGGTTGCAGCACTCTAGCTTGACGCCCATGCCCGAGTGGCCGCAGCCGCCGTCCTTGCGTCCGCCACTTTCTCCAGGGTGGCCGGAGCCGCAACACCCGCAACGCCGACCCCGCTAGGGTCGCAGGGGCTCCCGCCTGTGCTGGTTACATCCGCACCCCGCCTGCGTCGTGGTCGCCGGAGCCGCTGGGGCCCCACTCGCGCTGGGATGGCCGGGATGACGCGCTCGCACCCCGCTCGTGCTGGGAGGAGGAGGTAGTTGTGGGGGTGGCGGAGGATGGCACGAGACGGAGCAAAGGGCGGAGGCGGTGGCGGCAGCTGTTGCAGAACAGCAACAGAGGAGTTGAGAAGGCACTGGATACGATGGTTTTCGATGCCTCGCTCAAATTCAGATGGTGGAAAAAAAAAGAGGCGACATAGCCCAATGAAGTGCCGAGGTTTTGAGGGTGGGGCAGGACGACGGTGGCGCTTGGCTGCCGGCGGCGCGGCTTCCTCGGGACGGGGGCGCAAGGCTGGGTCTCGGCATATGCACCTTCAGTCGCGACGGCCTCGGCGACTCCAGCGCGGCGGACGCGATGTTGCAGCGGTCCCGGCGGCGCGACCCGCCAGCTCCTCGCGCCGTGAGACGGCGGCGCGAGCCCTGCCGGCACGTCGCGACGTGACGGGGGAGAGGAAGAGGTGGGCCGGATCGGTGCTCGCGTGGACGGCTTGGGAACAGACCGGCGAGAGACGCGAGAGACCCGAACCATCCCGCATCTTCGTTGGATCGAACGGCCTGATCTGCTGGCCTGACACGTGGCGATATAATAAGCTAGGAGTTATGGTGCTGATTTCGTCTATGTAATAAAGATTCGTTTACTGTACTGTACCACGTGTTTGTCTCTAAGGCCTCGTTCGTTTGGGCAGGATAGAAAACAGGCCCGTTTCTATTCCTGGGCCGGATTGAGTCAATCCTGGTGGTTCACTGAAACCTGGTCATCAATGAATCCGGCCCAGGAATCAAAACTCTAGAATACATAATGGCCCGTTCGTTTTAGCCAGGATTGAAAACTTTGGCAACTTGTTGACATAAACACTCGTCTGACAGCAAACATTTGGCAACTTGACATATCACTTGTTCGGCAGCAACTTGACAATATGCATTAGCAGCTTGTTTGATAGCAATTTGACAGTAGACATTTATCTACATGCATAAAAAGCAAGGGACTGCAACGAGGAAGAAGTAGCTGACAAGTAGCAAACAAAAATACACTCTTGGTCAATAAGCATCGTCCTTTCAGTCTTTCAGTCTTGATAAAGACAAAATAGAGTTTTAACTAGCAGAAGCAAAATTTCTCATAGAATGTCCCTCCAATGGTCGATCATGGTTCCGGTGGCACTGCAAAAAGAAGGCAATGCTGTTAGCATTGTGGTAATATTTATTCTTAGTACAACCATCTGAGCGATAGATGAGTTATGTATTATATGCGTCAGCTTGCTACATCAAAGCATAGTATTGCAGTGGAAATTCATAGCCTTGTAGACATGCATTCTGAATATTCCTATAGATCAAGTGATCAACTGCTCTACTGATGTCTAAATTCCAGTTTCCTGTTTCAGGAGTTATGAGTAGTTTGGAAGAGCATTAGTTAAAATTCACTGAACCAACTGCATTCAAGATCTGACTGGAGTACCAGTTCCTAAAGTGCACAAGTTTGAAATATGGACTACTCAGCCTGGCCTTAGTGCTAATATAACTACATGGATCATGATGCACGAACAGATATGCAATAATAGCAGAGGATAACAGCAAGAAGGCGGAGACCTTCCCCAATTCTAAATGGTGCTAGAGCGATCTACAAGTAACAAGAAGCCATTTGACAAATCAAGACATCATCTAGATAACATCTGCTGATAGGCACAACCAATAACTAGACGATGAGATAATAATAATTATATAAACAAGAATTCACATTGCACAGGCTTTGAATAGAGTGGGCATTTGAAAAGGAGACTAGCATATTCCCAGCCCAACCTGATTTGGATGCATCAGGACTCCATCAGCATGGGTGATACTAGTACTGTAGTCACAACTCGACACAAACCGACCACAACTCGACACAGACCGACCCGCTGGAGACGGTGTGAATGTGACAACGCCAGAGGATGACCTCGTCCTCGTCTCCTACATCCACGAGCACGGCGCAGGCAGTATGCTCGTCAACACGTGCAGCAAGAGCTGCTGCCTCTAGAGTCCAGATCTTGTGACGGAAAACAAGAACCCTAGCTTCCGAGGGAAAGAAGAAGGCAATGAAGATGAGGGCGGCGCGTTACCGGCGAGAAGGCGGCGGAGAGCGTGGATCTTGGATGGAAAGCGGTCGCCGCCGCCGTCTCCTCGTGCGCGCCGTCGCTTCGCCCCGCGCCGTCGCCTTCCCTCGCTACGCTCGGCGCCGTCGCCTCCCCTCGCGTCGCCACTCGCCAGGTTTGGTTCCTCGATGTACGATGGCCCGTCTCCGTTCGGGCGAGATGGGGAAAAAAACGCCAGGATCGACCACTTTTCGTTCCGGGCCGTATCTAACCGAACGGCTATTCCCAGCCCAACCTGATTTCGAACCGGACCATGTCAATCCGGGCGGAGAAGGCCGCGTTCCGGCCGTTCAGGGCCTAAACGAACGAGGCCTAAATGGTTCCCCAAAAAATATCACCTTTAAATCCTCATTGCCTGTCCATCGCAGCTTTGATTAAAAAAAAAAACTATCGCAGCTTCTTGACCCGTCCGACCCTCGCCTCCTCTCCCTTCCTTCCTCTCCCATCCCTCGGGCTGACACCTCCCCTCTCGCCAACGCCACCGCCGCCCCGGGGTTTTTTACGTGCCACCACCGACCGCATCGGGGTCACTTTGCCCGTCATCACCGTTGTTTCCTCCACGCTTGTGCATGTGGAAGTGAGGAGC
>JADLZL010005841.1:0-21450 GCA_015844335.1 Chrysopogon serrulatus
TATATCCACATCCACTTCAAAAACGTTTTTGCTCCTACACCTGGGAGAGAATATCCAAAAATATACATAAACCCATAGGACAGCCTTTATTTATTTGCTCTAAGTTCTTTATTACTATCTCTTCAATCAATTATTGTATCTAAGATTTACATGTGGCTGTAAAATATTGAAAATAAAAAGGAGTAAAAAAGATGGACAGAATTATTCGGCATTTAGAAACAATGGGTGCTTAGATGCGGCCTCGATGAAAAAAAGAAAGAAAAGAAAAGAAAGAGACCAAAGATAGCCCATATTTTTCACAGAAGTTATAAAAAGTCTGAAGAAGAAATCACGAGGAGCAAAGAAGTAGAATTAGATTAGCCACCACATATGCACCTATCCACCATATTCCATACACATGCACATCTTGGTTTTGATTGTATGACTTGATTCTCTCTATAGATCCATTGTTTGACTTTACAATATATGAATTGCAAATATACTTATCCTTGTTTAATGTCACTCCTATAAACTCCTTTATAATCCTTAGAATTAGGGGAAGGCATAACATCATGGATGCCCATTAAGATCCACAAATACATATTTTGAGAGACTTGAGGGGTGTCATACAATTAAGCTCTAAGTTTTATTGCAAAAACTTGTAAAAAAACTCTAAAATATTAGTTGAGTGAAGAATTTGAGACATAGTGCTTGAATTGATTGTTCTATCTTTCAATTACTCAAGACCCACATGAAGGTTAAAAAAGCTCCATAGTTAAAGGTAATATGGGTGAGTTTAAAAGTTAGAGCGGTTTGTCTAATCGAGGAGGAAAATTTTGTTTGAAAGCATGTGTACTTCTTGGGAATGAGTATTGTAGCAACTTCGATCCAACTCTAGGTTTGCTTAAGGGACTAGCAAAAGGTAAGCTTAGAGGGAAGTTGTTGATGGTGGATAAGCGTCAATATTTTTATATATCAAAAGGCATGAAACACACATAAATATCTAGAAGGTTAGGTGTTATCTAACACTTCCACGAAGTTTTGTGATTTATCAATTCCGTGGACTAGTCCGTAAAACACCAAAAAAAAAGTGGCATAACTACAAATCTACACCGGAATTACCGCCAACTCAAGAATCGTAAACTACTCTAGAAGGATCGAGCCTTACGAGGCGAAGGGGGCAGCCTCCGGTGGGGCAGTACGGCCTTTGACGAGCATTTCGGCACCCCTATAAGGGTCCACCTCCCATCTTACCGGAATATTCCTCCCACATGCTTGAGGATCAATCTCAGCCCTACGTGAAGTCGGTTTGATCAAGCGGTATGCGTGCATCTAGGAGCTATATAGGGCAGAACCCCGGGGAAACCCAAATTCATTCAATTCATTCCAACTCACGAAGTCATTTGGTGATCAAGTCATCTAGAGCTTTAAGTTCTAGTTCATCGCCTTCTAGTTTATAGTTTAGCCTAGTTAGAGATCTGGTGCTTGAGAGGAAGTCAAGTTCTTCATCGATCTTGGATTCGATGTTGTCAAGAAGTATAAGAGTCCGGTATAGTTCCTAAGCTTTTTCTTTCTTATTGTAATATATGTGTTTGTACGATCATTACTAGCAACATTATTCTTCATTATTATGTTCTTGATTGCATTGTTCATTGTCTACTTTTAATATGTCTAGTATAGTTAGTTTGCTATTATATTCATACACTAGTTCGTATAGCGCTCATCAATTCGATCGGTTGGTGAGTGGTAGGTTGTGTGTAGGCATGGTGCCTAGATGCATTACTTATCTCGCGAATATCTCCCAAATCGTGTCGGGTAGTGAGGTAGATCGTGGGTGTGATGCACTCCATGGAGTCCTTTTTGTAGGCCTTCCCCTCGCACGGTGGATTGGTAGAGTAGGATTATCGTGTTAAGAGTATATTTATATACATGAGGTTCCTGCACTCATCTTTTTCCCTGCACATTGCTGTGATGTGTTAGGAAACTATAGTAGTATAACTTATGAGATTGTTAGACATACTTGGGATAACGCCAATATTTATTAGAACTTTAGACATGAAAGGATACATGAATACACATTAGTCTAGGGTTTTTAACTGACACTTCCATGAGTTTTGCATATTCTATATTTTCCAGGATTATTCCAGAAAAGCATAAAAGAGGGATTAGAGTGCATAATTATCACGAAACTTATCCGCCGAAAAATATTGTCATCGCCTGGGAAACATCTAGAAGACATAAAGCAACGGGACCCATGCGGGGTACCTCAGCGGCCGGCCACCTCCTCCCCAGCCCTAGGCCGGCGCCTGGTGGCATCCCCTTTCCCTGAAGTTTTCCTCCCATGCTTCCTTGGCACCTGCTGTAGTATCCTCATTGCCAATCTAAGGTCGGTTTGATCCGACTGCACACAACATGAAGAAGACGCTGACGATGACATGGCTGCCTTGCCCCTACTCCACCTCTACTTATATAATGACGCCCCCAAGGCCTTTCCTAGGGCATTATACACCCCAAGACTTCATATTCTCTACATAATTGGGTTAGGGTCCTCTAGTTGATCTAGTTCTAGTTCATCTAGTTCTAGTTCATCTAGTTGTTAGAGAGACTAGTTCATCTTAGATCTAGTCTTTATTTAGAGATTAGAGAGATTGAGTAGAGTGTAGATTCTAGGAGTTTCGCCCTGGCTCTGCTCGTATTCTTCTCAGATCTCAGCCTCCCTCGCCTGAACCGCATTCGAGGTACTTTCTTTGTATTCGCCATTCCGATTCAACAAGGGGCTTGTTCTTATCTGGCTCTTAAGTTCACAAATTTCATATTGAGTGCTTTGATCTTGGTCATTACTTGGTTGAAGTAGTATTTATAGTGTAGGCATGGTGCCTAGGTTTACTTTTGTGGATGTCCCCGATTGGCCTGGATAGTGGTAGTCCGCGAGGTGACAAGGCGTTGGTTCCTCTCAGAGTCCACCTCCCCCTGATAGGACTCATAGCTCTTATAGGTTCTTGGTAGGTGTTTGTTGCACTTCATGCCATTGCATAGTGTTTATGTATGAAAAATGAATTTAAAGTTTTTCAAATGCGCCTAGGGGTTTGAATCAAAGAAAATCTATCTTGATCTTTGACCATGTTTCCATAACCTCAAACCCATGATGAAATCCTTCGAATCCATACACCTTGATCCTTGATCCTTGTTCTAAAAATCCCGATGGAGCATCAACCATTCATCTTGCCAAACATCCAAACTCATGCTCTCTAAAACCCTAACTAGTCATACCCTTGCTCCCCCTTTCTTTCATCCTTTCTTCCTTACATTTGAGCTCCTAATCTTTTTTGATTGAGTCTTCTCTAAAGCCTAAAGTCTATGCTTAGGTGACCAATCTATATATCTCTTCTTGCTCACACCATTCAACCATCACCTCGTTCAAGTCAAATCACTTTCGAATATCGGGCACTCAAGTTGATCTCAATTTGGACTTGCTCTTCTTTCCTCACCTTTGGCAATACCCTCATGGACTCTTTGTCATCTACCTTATCCCTCTCAAGCAAAGCCCACAACCCAAAAAATACTCCAAGTAACCTACTCTATAACTCTATCCTCGATTCGGGCCGAACCCGGTCCAAACCATGCCTTAACTCTTGCCTCGGATCAAAGCCCAAACATCCTCCTCTTTTTAGTGGACCAACACCAAGCCCAACCAGCACTCTAACTCTTCCTCTACCCTCTCCCACGTCAGCCCCTTGGAGCCTCTCAATCTCCCACAAAAATATCAAGCAAGTCATCAAAACATTAAAGAAAGACCTTTTGGCTTCCACCCCTTGGTCTCCCTCACCTCTCCTTCATATATACCACCCCAACAGCCCCCTCACGCCTCTCCCCTCATTCCCCACGTCAAGAACAGAGGAGGGACGCCCCTGCTCCTCCTCATCCTCCCCCATGGCTGCCCCCGATCAACCGCAACGCGAGAAGGATGCCCCCGATGCACTAGATCATCGTCACCGCCACCGTTGATGCCTCTCCTCGCTCCACCACACCAATCCCCATGGTGAGAACCCTCCATCATCATCCCCATGTTCTTCTTGTATCCATCTCTGCATATCAAGTACCATAGATGATGTATGGTTGATCCCCGATGAAGTTTACCCGGTGTATGTGTTGCTGTCCTTAAGGGCAGATTTGTTTGTCGTTGACGGAAGTTGTGTTCCTCGCTGTTTTGTTCATCCAAACATCAATCTCTTTGGTGACTATGTAGATTATATCCTTGAACACACCTCTGTAAAATGGTTTTGCCATAGGAGTTGAGAAACTTAAGATATCGTCCATCTCCGTTCTGCTTGTTCCTCGCTGTCTTGATAGATTGCAGCCCCGAGTTGTGTTGGCGTTCTGCCTAATCCGCTATCCAAATCACCAAACCCTTTAACCCACATGCTCACGATATCCCTGCACATGATCCCACATATTGGTTTGGCTATGCAATCTCTGATGGCCAAGATATCGAAGCCAAAAGCATCCACCGCCCTTTGCTGTCCAAATAGCGTTGACTTCTGTTTTTTGGCAATGGTGTTCCCATTGATCCATTGAACCCCAATATGTATCCTTTGTCTAGACTATCATTTATATACTTGCACACACCTTTGCAAAGTTTCATGGCCACATGATCAAACATGAAGGAGATACCATTCAGTTTTGTGCTTGCTTTGTCCCCTCGCCTTCAGCCCGCATTTATGCCGGTTGGCATGCGTGTTCCCAATGATTCGCTACTACGGTGGTCAAGCCCTTCAACCATAGTGTTTATCATATAACATCACACATATCTAAAAGTTGTCTTGTCCATATAAACCACATCACCAAATATATAAACATCATCGTGTCGCTGCTCCTACCATGCCAATTGCCAACAACTATGCCATGCCATCTTGCAATCTCGTTCCCCGACTATCCAACGGTCAAAACATCATGCCCTTTTGCCACAATATACTCTATACAGTATCTAGAAACCCCATCAAAGATATCACCCTTTGGTCCTTTCGATAACCATGCAACCGCTCATCATAACTACCGCTGCCCACCGATGTGCAAGTCCGAGATGCCTCAGTGATCCGCCGCGTTCCCCACTCTGAGTCCTCTTACATGAATGTCTGTCTCCTAGTTGCACATGATCACCTAACAAGTTCCAATCCAAGCTAATTAGTGCAATGTGTCTCGACTTATCATGTTCACGACCATCGCTACCCGCCGCTATCCAACCGCCGAAAGTATGCTCAACCGTGCACCATTCTCCATAATCTTTTCCCTTTATCTTGAATCCACCCTTGTGCATTGGTTGATAATGACATGTTCCCAAGTAACCTATACAAATAACCAACCCTTATTGTTCTGATGTGTATGCTCCTTCTAGTACAAAACCCACCTTGCTCACCTAAATCCAACCATTTCCATCTATACCTTTCAACTCTCGCATCCTTTAATCCCCGGCTTTCCTTTTGGTTGTTTTTGCGCTCAAGCGATCATAGTTATAAGTCCTACGTGTTTCAAACTGTTATGTGTTTCTTTTATAATGCTTGGTGTATTGTTTCTAGGTTTGTTTAAGATGCTTGTGCTGGTTGATGCTATCGTTAGAGGTGGAGTCTGTGCAAGGATGATCCGGAAGGAAAGGATGGAAAGTTTGTCCTACTTTTGGAAGGCAAGTGTAACATGAGTTCTTTGCTACCTAATAACCATTTAATCACTTTCATATGCATGTGTCTAATATAATAAACCCCTAAGGACTTTACCTAGTACTTTTGTACCATGTTCCTTGTTACCCTGGGTTGATGCATATGGATAGCTTTGCTTAGCTTGCAATCACCAAACCTTATAATGTTAATTTCGATTAATGATGACTTATGGAATCGATGGTTAAAGTGTTGCTTTTGAGCAACATGGACAGAAGGGGCTAGAGCATTGGGCCTGTTGGGTGCTCTAGTCGGCCCTCCATAAGGACTCAATCTTAAAGCGGCCACCCGGGACATCCGTACAACCATGAGGACTATATGGCTCTGGTCTTGGCTAAGTAACTAGATTTCTCTAGCTTGTTAGTGGTTACCGAAAGGCGCAAGAGGGGGGGCCTAGATTGCAGAATGGCTTCTTGCCCTGTCAAGATGTGTTCTTTGGGCTGCGGTCATTTGTGCACTAGACTTGAAGGGGGGCTCCATTCGCCTAGCCGCTGAAACCTCGCGGCTACTAACTTGTTAGGGTGTCTTTGGAAAGGCCTCGTAGTGAACCCCGTCGACTTACCTTGGAAGTGAGTCAAGAGGCCGATCACCTCGGGCATATGGGTAACACGACTCATGGTGAAAGTGTACAACCCTCTGCAGAGTGTAAAACCGATATATCGGCCGAGCTCACGGTCACGAGCGGCCCGGATCCTTTTCGAGATAGATGGTTCGGTGGAGGTTATGGATGATGATGATGATTAATCCTTGATGATGATAATTATATATATTCACTTGGGTGCTAAGCATAACCTAGTAACTTAGGTCCTATAAGTAAATTATGATCAACTAAAAGTGCTTACCGCTTAGTTGAACCGTGTCTAGCCTTTTGAGCCTTGCATCCCCTCATGTCATGTTTGTTTTTGAGCATGGTGCGCCGACGCTTGCTTTACAATCAACAAAATCCCGGATGGGTACCAGATTGCGTTTCAAGTGAGGTGTTTCCCTGAGCTGTTTCAAGACTGCTAGGCGAGTTTTCCCCCAGTCAACCGTCCCTGTGGAGTATGGAGACCCAAAGATAGAAGATTAAGGATAGTTCCGCTATGCTCTGTAATAGATGTAAGCTTTGTTGTAAATATGTTTCGATATATAATAAAGCATTGTCTTTGATAATCTCCATTTTTGTTGCTATATGTGTTGTGTGGACATCCTGGGCACACATATAGTTAGCGCTCGGTATTCTTTGGAAAACCGGGTGTGACACCCAACAGCTGAGAGGCCCTGCATCTGCGTGGTGGGCAAATTTCCTTGCACGACGACCCGGTAGACCCGACAAATTACCAGGCTATGTTTAAAGATGCATTCCGTCAACATTTTATTCAGACGGGGTAATGCAAGCTAAAATTTGAAAAGAGTTTGTAGCATTAAAGCGGGGGTGGTCAAACCGTGGTGCAATATGTGAATGCATTGATCAACTATCTCAAGTATGCACCGAACATGTGGATACCGACGGCAAAAGAAGAAGAAGGTGTTTTGTTAGGGGTTTGAGAAATGACATCGAAACCCATCTCACCGCAAACCCTAAAGCCACTTTCTATGAGTCAGTGGATATTGCCATATCCTACGAGAGATCTTTGCAAAAATAGAAGAGTGAGGAGAGACGTGCCTTTTCTAGACCATCTGGCGGAATCCAAAAACGTCAGAGGGTTATTTTCTATCCCACTCAACATAACCGTCAACCATTCCAATATCCCCAGCACCAGCAAAGCCACCAACCTTATCGTTACCCACCCCAGCAGCAACAAGCCCAAAGGCAACAGACGTATGTTCGCCCCTGGCCGCCGCAACCTATCCCCGGCGGCCGAGCACTCAAGGTGTTCGAAACCCAACCCCACCCACTTCCCAAAATGCCCCCACCGGTTTCGGTCCGTGCTTTAATTGCAATCAAACCGGACATCTTTACCGAAACTGTCCATACCCCAAAAGAAATACCTCCAATTTTCAGCAAGGGTCTGGCAGCCAACAGCACCAGAGTCAGGGCAAGGGTGGTCCGCAGCGTGCCCGAAGGTCGGTCTTGGGAGGAAGAGGCGGGCGTGTATATCAAGTTCGGCCGGGAAACGCCTCGGAAGGAGAGCCGGTTTTAATGGGTATGTTCCCTATTGCCGTCACCCCCGCAATTACATTGTTTGATTCGGTGCATCGCATACATTTATCAACCGCACATTTGTTATCAAGCATGAAATCCCCATAAAAGAAATTAAAGATGAGTTTTTGGTGCAATCACTTTGGGAGGGCGTATATGCACACGGGGAAATGGTTTATCGATTCCTATATCTCTTGGTGGGTATCTCTATCCCACGGATCGATAGTATTGAAGGATCAAAATATAGATGTGATCCTTGAATGAATTGTTACGCCATTATGGTATTTGTGATAGATACCACGAATAGAAATGTTAAACCTGTTGCTACCCGATAACCGGTCCCCACTCCTTATCCAATTTCCGATTCCCAAGAGGGCGATTCAGACGATTAATGCCACCTCGGTGCAAGACATCAAAAATATCCACGTGGTTCATGAGTTCCCGATGTGTTTCCCGAGGATTTGCCCGGGTTACCACCGAGAAAGAGACGTTGAGTTTGTGATTGAGTTAAAGCCGGGTACCGCACCGGTATCCCGAAGAGCTTATAGGATGCCCCCAAAAAGAGTTAGCCGAATTGAAAACTTCGGTTGGATGAATTGTTAGACAAAGGTTTTATCGGACCTAGTTCATCACCGTGGGGTTGTCCTGCTATCTTTGTGAAAAAGAAGGATCACACTCTGAGAATGTGTGTGGACTATCGTCCACTCAATGAGGTGACCATCAAAAATAAATATCCTCTTCCTCGTATAGATCTTCTTTTTGATCAACTTGCGGGAGCCAAGGTGTTCTCCAAGATCGATCTTAGGTCTGGTTACCACCAAATCCGAATCAGGCCTGAAGATATTCCTAAAACCGCCTTCACCACCAGATACGGCCTATACGAATATCTTGTTATGTCCTTCGGACTCACAAATGCTCCAGCCCATTTCATGTATTTGATGAACTCGGTGTTTATGCCCGAGCTCGATCGCTTCGTTGTGGTTTTCATTGACGACATTCTTATATATTCCAAAAATAAAGAAGAGCATGCGGAGCATCTCCGTATTGTTTTGTCTCGTCTCCGAAAACATCAGCTTTACGCCAAACTTAGCAAATGTGAGTTTTGGCTTAGTGAAGTCAACTTTCTTGGTCATGTTTTATCTGCTGAGGGTGTTGCCGTTGACCCTAGCAAAGTCCAAGATATTCTTAATTGGAAGCCACCCATCAGTGTCCACCAAGTGCGTAGTTTCCTTGGAATGGCGGGATATTACCGTCGTTTCATTCCTGACTTTTCCAAAATAGCCAAGCTAATCACCGAACTTCTAAAGAACCAAACTAAATTCCGGTGGTCATCTGAATGTGAGCAAGCATTTCATAAGTTGAAAGATCTTTTGACTACTGCTCCAATCCTAGCTCAGCCAGATATTGAAAAGCCATTTGATGTATATTGTGATGCATCTGGCATCGGCATCGGATGTGTGTTGATGCAAGAAGGCAGGGTTATTGCTTATGCTTCAAGGCAATTGAAGCGACATGAAGAGCATTATCCAACTCATGATCTTGAGTTAGCTGCAGTTGTGCATGCTCTAAAAATATGGAGGCACTATTTATTGGGCAATAAATGTCATATTTATAGTGATCACAAAAGTTTGAAGTATATCTTTACCCAGTCTGAGCTTAATATGAGGCAAAGAAGATGGCTAGAATTAATTAAAGATTATGATCCTGAAGTGCACTATCATCCTGGTAAAGCCAATGTAGTTGCCGATGCTCTCAGTCGAAAGAGTCAATGCAATTGTCTTACTGTCACACCAGTGAATCTGAGTTTGTGTCAAGAGTTAGAAAGATTGAATATTGATATGATCCCTCAGGGTAGTCTGAATGATATCACAGTACATTCTTCTATTCAAGAGAAAATCATTACAGCTCAACGAGAAAGCAAAGGTCTTAAGCACATTAGAGAGAAAGTCAGATCAGGGCGAGCATCTTGCTTCCGCCTTGATGACGACAATGTATTATGGTTCAAAAATCGTCTAGTCGTTCGAAGGTCCCCGAGCTCCGGCGGTTGATTCTTGACGAAGCTCACTTAACCGATTCTCGATTCACCCGGTAGCAATAAGATGTATCATGACCGAGGCGAGAGATTCGGTGGACTAAAATAAAAATCGAGGTAGCTCGACACGTTGCAAAATGTGACACTTGTCGGAGAGTCAAAGCCATGCATCCAAGACCATTTGGGATGTTACTGCCTTTACCAATTCCCCTTTGGAAGTGGGAAGATATTAGCATGGACTTTATCGTTGGTTTACCTAGAACTGCCAAAGGGTATGATTCTATATGGGTTGTTGTTGATCGATTGACTAAGTCGGCCCATTTTATTCCAGTGAAGAATGTTTACCGAGCACCTATATATGCTCAGTTATATATAGACCGAATTATGTGTTTGCACGGAGTACCCAAGTCTATTGTTCTGAGATAGAGGTACACAGTTTGTTGCTCAATTTTGGCGAAATTCCATGAGACCTTGGGTACTAATTTATTATACAAGATCGCTTACCATCCGCAAACCGGAGGGGCGATCGAAAAGAGTAAATCAAATCCTTGAAGATATGTTAAGATCTTGTGTATTGACATATTCCTCGGCATGGGATGAATGTTTGCCCTTAGCAGAATTTGCTTATAATAACAGTTATCAAGAGAGTCTCAAAATGGCACCATTTGAAGCTTTATATGGCCGCCGATGTCGTACTCCACTTAATTGGTGCGAACCGAGGAGAAAGACAGTTCTATGGAGTTGATCTAGTTAAAGAAACCGAAGATAAGATCAAACAAATTCAAGCAAATTTGAGAAGAGCTCGGTCTCGACAGAAAAAGCTATGCAGATCGTCATCGGCGACCCTTGGCATTTAAGGTTGGAGACTTTGTATACCGAAAGTATCCCCCATGAAGGGTGTGGATCGTTTTTGGGGTCAAAGGAAAGTTGGCGCCTCGATATATTGGTCCATTTTAAATCATTGAACAAAGTGTGGCAAGGTTGCATATAGACTGAATCTACGAGCAGTTGTCTACGGTGCACAATGTGTTCCATGTATCTCAATTGAAAAAAAGTGCTTGCGAGTGCCCGAGCAAGGTTGTTGACATTGAAGGTGTCACACTTGAGCCTGATCTGACATGTGCTGAGTATCCAGTCAAAATTCTTGATCGAAAAGATCGGGTCACATGCAGACACATAAGAAGGTTTTTCAAAATTCAGTGGGATCAGCATTCTGAGGATGAAGCAACCTGGGAATCTGAGGAATTTTTGAATGAACACTTTCCGGAATTTCTCTCTTCCTTCTCCTAAGTCATGATTCGTTTCTAAGGATTGTGACTTTTCGAAAAAACATGAGACTTGTAATATGAACCTTTCTACCTCCTTGGTGAAACCATGTAAGATGTGTTTGCTTGACACATTTCCTTTTCCATTACTTAGCCCTAAGCTTTGAATCTCGGGGACGAGATTTCTTTTTAAGGAATATAATGTAACACCCCCAGGTGTTACGTTAACCAAAACCTGCCATGTCATCATCATCATTGCATAAGCATTCATCATTAGAAAACCCTAATTCAAACAATTAAAATGAGTTTATGATTCTAGGGTTTTGTTTGCGCTCTTTTATATCACGTGTGTATGTGTTGATAATTTAAATTTCACTCACATGTTTACTTTTCTCGATAAAAGCAATCAATTAAAATCAACCCTGGTGTTTGCAAGTGTTTGTCTAACCCCGACTCATACATCAAACAAGTTTTCTAAAGCAAATGGTGTAAAAGAAAGAATCAAATTTGAATTTGGAATTCAAATTCCAAACCCTAGCTCAAGTGGCTAAGTGTTGGAATTGGAATTTCACTTTCAATTTTGGTGAGCTAAACATAATTAATTTTATAATAAAAGTTGCTAACCAATAGCACTATTTCAAAGTATGAACTTTGTACTTTGAAAGTGTACTATTGGTTGGGTTTGAAAAGTGCCACATCATCATTAATTAATTGCCCAAAGATTCAATTTGAAAAACCTTTCAAAAAGGGAGATTTTCAAAGTGTTTTTGCCCCTTTATCATTTCACCTCAAAAGATTCAAAATTTGGGAAAACTCCAAAAATACAGTTTGTGCATCTCTTTGAGCTCTACAACTTTGGTATAGAAAGTTTTTCAAGTTTTTGAATAAAATTTGAAGTAATTTCAAAAGTTATTTGAATTAGAATTTGTCCCCTTTTGAGTTTTAAACTCTAATTCAAAAAAATTATTTGGTTTCATGAAAAACATCCTAAATGAAAGTTGTAGATCTTGAAAAATGAAACAACATTTTCATCTTTTATTCAAAATTTAAAAGTAGTTTGTAGGTTTTACCCTCTTTTCAAATTTGAAGTTCAAATTCAAAAACCAGTTTGAATCTGACCAAACTCCTTTAATGAAAGTTGTAGAGCACAAAATTTTGAGCCAACTGTATTTTGGGATATTTTTGTGTACAGTACAAATTTCAAAAGTAATTTGCAAAATGGGAAAAGTGAGGTGTCGCACGATTGTTGCATTGGGGGGGTGCATGATGCTCGGTGCCCATGCCGGGCCGGCCGGCCGACGTACGATTTAAAAGCTTCGCGAACACCCGTCCCTGTCGACCGATGTTTCTCCTATAAAAGCTTCCCTCCTTTTCCCTCACGCCACCGGGCCACCGTCACCTCTTTGCCAAATTCCCGCAACGCGCTCGTTCTTTGGTTTTGATAGCTTGCACGCAGCTCCGCAATCTCCTTGCGCGTCGCCTGAGTCACTCGTCGCCGTTTGCAACTGCCGGAGTAGCCCGAACCGAGCCGTCTCCTTCATTTCCGGTCACCCGCCGCCGCCGTGGTGAGCCATCGCCGTTCATCCTTCTCTAGCCCGGCTCTGAGCTAAATTAGCGTCGCGTCGAGTCCGCCTGAGGTTGCTGACCACGTTGGTGTGTCTGGCGCCGCCGGAGAGGCTCCGGTGAGCTCAACCGTGGGCCGCCGTGCGCCGGCGAGCCGCCGGGGTCGTCGGTGTACGAGCTCCGGTAGGGGAAAGGTGTCGTGTTGTAGGTCGTTGGGTGCGGCGTGAAGCGTAGAGTTCGATGGTGTGATTGGTTTTCGCCGGAGAGGTTGTCGCCGGCGAAAAAGCGTGATCGTCGGCCGCCGTTCTGTTCGAAGGAAGAAAGAGGGAGGAGGAAGGCGCCGACAGGGGGGCCTGTCGGCCAGAGAGAGAGGGGAGAAGGGCGGGCGGGCGCGCGGGCGGGCGGGCAGGCCGTGTGCCGCTGCCATGTGCAGGCCGATGGGCCGCACAGTAAGCCCACGCGAGAGATAAAAACGTTTTCCTTTTTCCTTTTTAATTTTCTAAGTGCAGATTTCATCTTTTTGTAATAATTTTGTTTGGGCAAATAAAAATGCAACAAAAATATGTATGTGTTCCTTGTGATATGCTCTGTCCAAGAAAAATACTAACTCTGAGTTTTCAATAAAGTTTAATTATGCTTTAATTTGCTCCTTTAATTGATAAATGCAACTTCCATGATTTTTAGTAATTAAAATATAAGTCCAAAAATTATGAATTTTGTTTTGTGTGCTAATTAGGTGATGATGATCTTAATTATGAAGTTTGATCCTGTTTTGATTAAGTTTTGTATTAGGCTTAATTAATTCCTTAATTAATCATGTTTAATTAGTTAATTCTTTAATTAGTTAGGGTTTAATTAATTCCCAATTAGCAAGTTAATTAGTGGCTTTCAACAACTGTAAAAAATGGTCAATAAATTAGTAATCACTCTAATCACCATTAGGGTTGCTTGATTTTGGGATTGAGTGATGACCCTAGGTCATTAACCCTAATGACCTTCGGCATTTCATGTTGATTGCGTATCGCTAGTCCGTCGTCGTCGACGCTAGTTATACCTTCTTAGTGCAAGGTTGCCGTGAAGGAAAGTTGTACTCAAGATCGATTAACAATCGTTGCATCATTATCGCATGTCTTTATCACTGCACCGTAATCATGCATTCTTGTCGTGTAGCTGTCGGCTCTGAGGAAGGGGTTGATCCAACTCCTGTTCTTGAAGAAGGTGATCGTCGTGAGGAGGTTGGATCTGATCTTGGTGATTGGGTAGCCGATCCTCACTTCATCGAGCCCCAAGGCAAGCCCCGGATGCATTTAAACATTTTCTTGTATTTCGAAAAGCTTTATATTTTATGTTCCAGATATGATGCATTAGGTGTTAGGAGTTGTGTGATATCCTACTTTGATGCATTTACCGTACCTTGATATATTACCCTGGATACCTGTTTTGATTTCGAAATGCTTAGTATACGCTTAGCCTTGCTACTAGAGTAGGTTTTTGATAAACTGTTTCCAAAAATGTGATAACAATACTCCCTGAAGGGAATTTACGAAAACCTGATGTTGCTTGTCGTCTATCCTTGTTCCGACGGGGTCAAGGATACACCACAAGAGCATGATGATGAATAAATTGAGACCGGGTGGAGTGACTTGCACCAGGAAGGGCTAGTGCCCTGGTGTAGTGTCGTCCACTTGTGAGTCGGTTAAGCACCGTTCGTTGTCTTGGCCCTTGGATCATGAGGTTATTGGATAGTACTAGTCGCATGCTAATGGCGGTAAGCTCCCTTGTATGATCCATATGAGAACGGACAGGGACGGAAGTAGCGTGTACCCACACTACGAGTGCACCGTCCGACGGTTAGACCGACGGCGTAGGGAGATGGTGTCTTGTACTCTCGTGGCTAGGACCCATTCTCAGTGCGGAGAAATGCAAGTGTGAGTTGATATATGTAAGATGTTTGGTCCTGCATATATCGTGTGGCTAGGAAGCCCCAATTTGGGTATATAAAGCGATTCGAATCGTCGTGTGCTCCACGATATGGGAGCTGTGATCCTTGCACCAAAGCATCGTAGTAATGATGAAAGTGTGAGAATGGAAGGTTTGAATCCGACATGTGTTTGACAAGTGATTGATCTCGTAAGGACTGGCTTAGTCTTTTTTTGCAAAAGGGTGTCCTTTGATCTTGCTAAAGCCTCACCTTGATTCCTACTAGCTAGCAAGATTCCCGAGTCTTCTCCCCAATTTTTGGTCGGGTAAGTCTTGCGGAGTACTTTTTGTACTCGGGGTTTGTTCAACCCCCATTGCGAGGTGAACCGCATAGGCAAGAGTGCTACGGCCCCTTGTTGTATGACGGTTATCGAAGAAGTGACCGACGAGGAGTGAATTGAGTGGCCTTTTGGGCGGGGGCAACTTTGTTGCGTGGTTTGTAATAAAGTTATATAATGATACTTCCATTTGGTTTGTAATAATAACACTCTGTTTGTATAAGTTTTACAAGAGGTTTGTAAATTAAGTTATTGTAAGTCTTCCGCTACTCGGTATTTATATATGAAAAACTGTTGTAATCTTTGTGATGTCTCTCTGTAAGTATCGATCCCGAGTAATCGTGGTTTATCGGGGATCCACCCGACGGAACTTTCTAGGTTATATGGTACGCAAATACGGCTGACGGAGGTCTTAGGGACAATGTCAGGTGCTTGTGGGCCATATAATTTAGAAGGTTCTGCCACAGAAGGTATCAGAGCGGTACTTACTAAGATATTCAGTGTTACCTTTTAAAAAAAAATTTCAAAATGCTTTGGATCCCAAAAGTTAAATGGGTTTTAGTCCAAATTGCTTCTGCTCCGTCATAATTCTTTCTAGTAGCCTTTCTAGGTGCTATTTAAAAGAAGTCTTAAGCGGAGTATCATGTGTTTTTCTCTTTTGCCCTATATTACTAAACATATGCTTATGTTAGTTTAAAAGTTTTAAACTTGATCCGTAGGTTCGATCATGCATCATGTTTAATTCATATGTTTAACATTGAATCCCCGATAAAAAAGTGGTTGGGCTAAGTAGAATCAATCCTATTCTTGCTAACTCTAAGGTTCTCGATCTTATAGAATCTATCTTTGCTCTCTCTGGGATGGCCCGTACCAAGCAGACTGCTCAAAAGATGACCGGTTCTAAGGGTGTGCCACGTCACCAGCTGGCACCGCGTCGCAACGATGCTGAGGCCGGACCGAGCGAGCCAAAGCCGGAGAAGAAGACCAAGAAGCAGAAGATAGCCGAGTTGTCTGCTAAGCTAGCTATCGCTACCAAGGAGCGTAGCATAGCAATTGCTGAGAGGGATGAGGTGAAGTCTGAGTTAGCGGGTCAGCTGCGGCAGGAGCAGTCAGACCTTCGTACCGTCCATAAGCTCCAAATGACCATTGCCCGTCTTCAGCATGAGCTGCAAGGCGCAATGAATCAGAGGAACGATGGGTACGATTACATTGAGGAGCTGCGCAGCTCGGATAGGCGACCTCAAGCTTACAATGCGGCACTCCATGAGGAAGTCCATCACCGGTATAATCTCCATGATCCCTGTACAAAGCAACAAGTGGCCGCGGACGACTTGGGTGCCGTGGAGTCACCGGAAGTGCACTCGGCACCGACAGAGGAGTCCGAGGTCGACGAGTCCGTTGCGGGCAATGAGTCTGATGCGGACCATGGGTCTGACATCTAAGTGTCCTGAGAGAGAAATATGTGTAAAATAGTCAACCTAGGAATGTCCGGCCTACGAGCGGACTTGTAATATAAATAAGTGAACCCCTGTGTGACTAGTTTGTACTGCTGTTTTAAAGTTCAATAAAACCGCTTGTGAATAAATATAATCTTGTTTATAACGGATGTCCGATCATCCTCGTCTTTGGTTCTTCGCAAGAGAGGGGTGAGTCCCAAGCAACCACCACCAAAGATCCCCATCCTTGGCGATTTGTGGTCGATTTGTTGGGTGCTCTAGTCGGCCCTCCATAAGGACTCAATCTTAAAGCGGCCACCCAGGACATCCGTACAACCATGAGGACTATATGGCTCTAGTCTTGGCTAAGTAACTAGATTTCTCTAGCTTGTTAGTGGTTACCGAAAGGCGCAAGAGGGGGCCTAGGTTGCAGAATGGCTTCTGCCCTGTCAAGATGTGTTCTTTGGGCTGCGGTCATTTGTGCACTAGTCTTGAAGGGGGGGCTCCATTCGCCTAGCCGCTGAAACCTCGCGGCTACTAACTTGTTAGGGTGTCTTTGGAAAGGCCTCGTAGTGAACCCCCGTCGACTTACCTTGGAAGTGAGTCAAGAGGCCGATCACCTCGGGCATATGGGTAACACGACTCATGGTGAAAGTGTACAACCTCGGCAGAGTGTAAAAGCGATATATCGGCCGAGCTCACGGTCCACGAGCGGCTGGATCCTTTCGAGATAGATGGTTCGGTGGAGGTTATGGATGATGATGATGATTAATCCTTGATGATGATAATTATATATATTCACTTGGGTGCTAAGCATAACCTAGTAACTTAGGTCCTATAAGTAAATTATGATCAACTAAAAGTGCTTACCGCAGTTGAACCGTGTCTAGCCTTTTTGAGCCTTGCATCCCCTCATGTTATGTTTTTGTCGAGCATGGTCTTGTGGCGTTTGCTTTACAATCAACAAAATCCCGGATGGGTACCGATTGCGTTTCAAGTGAGGTTTTCCTCGAGCTGTTTCAAGGCGCTAGGCGAGTTTTCCCCATCCAACCGTCCCCCGTGGAGTATGGAGACCCAAAGATAGAAGATTAAGGATAGTTCCGCTATGCTCGTAATAGATGTAAGCTTTGTTGTAAATATGTTTCGATATATAATAAAGCATTGTCTTTCATAATCTCCATTTTTGTTGCTATATGTGTTGTGTGGATATCCTGGGCACACATATAGTTAGCGCTTCGGTATTCTTTGGAAAACCGGGTGTGACAAAATGGTATCGTGAGCGTGTTTTGACCGTAGGACGCTCAACCTAGTTAGAAATGGTCGTCTTACAAACTTATTCTAGTAAAAATTAATCTTGACTTCCTCCCCCTTGATGTTTTCTGAAAATTGAAAATACTATTTAACGAAAGCCTCTCATTTTCCCAAGTCTACGAAGATGAAAGTCTACATCAACAAGAAGCATCAACATGGAGATTGAAGAGTTTAAGCTCGTTTATCCTAATCCCCTCTAGGTATTTTTTACCCCGAGTGTTTTTACATTAGCACGATGTGTGTTCTCGATCAAGGTCAACAACATGTTAGTGTTTTCTTAGACGGTTGAATTGTGTTGTTATTATGTTGATGCGTGATTTGGCTCTTTGTAATGAATGCCTCTTTCATGAATCTCGGGACGAGATTCCTGTTAAGGGGGGTAGTTTGTCACAACTCAAAATTTTCATTTTGGGGATGTGCATAGAAAACACTAAATAAAATCCAGGATTTAATATTTTCCTAAAAGTTTCCAAGCTTTAGTTAAGTTTGTTATCAATTTAGCGAGTGAAACAAAACATTTTCTAAAACTTTTACCACTTAATATAACATGTTTGTTGCACTTCATGCCATTGCATAGTGTTTATGTATGAAAAATGAATTTAAAGTTTTTCAAATGCGCCTAGGGTTTGAATCAAAGAAAATCTATCTTGATCTTTGACCATGTTTCCATAACCTCAAACCCATGATGAAATCCTTCGAATCCATACACCTTGATCCTTGATCCTTGTTCTAAAAATCGATGGAGCATCAACCATTCATCTTGCCAAACATCCAAACTCATGCTCTCTAAAACCCTAACTAGTCATACCCTTGCTCCCCCTTTCTTTCATCCTTTCTTCCTTACATTTGAGCTCCTAATCTTTTTGATTGAGTCTTCTCTAAAGCCTAAAGTCTATGCTTAGGTGACCAATCTATATATCTCTTCTTGCTCACACCATTCAACCATCACCTCGTTCAAGTCAAATCACTTTCGAATATCGGGCACTCAAGTTGATCTCAATTTGGACTTGCTCTTCTTTCCTCACCTTTGGCAATACCCTCATGGACTCTTTGTCATCTACCTTATCCCCTCTCAAGCAAAGCCCACAACCCAAAAAATACTCCAAGTAACCTACTCTATAACTCTATCCTCGATTCGGGCCGAACCCGGTCCAAACCATGCCTTAACTCTTGCCTCGGATCAAAGCCCAAACATCCTCCTCTCTTTAGTGGACCAACACCAAGCCCAACCAGCACTCTAACTCTTCCTCTACCCTCTCCCACGTCAGCCCCTTGGAGCCTCTCAATCTCCCACAAAAATATCAAGCAAGGCATCAAAATATCAAAGCAAGACCCTTTGGCTTCCAACCCTTGGTCTCCCCTCACCTCTCCTTCATATATACCACCCCAACAGCCCCTCACGCCTCTCCCCTCATTCCCCACGTCAAGAACAGAGGAGGGACGCCCCCCTGCTCCTCCTCATCCTCCCCCCATGGCTGCCCGATCAACCGCAACGCGAGAAGGATGCCCCGATGCACTAGATCATCGTCACCGGCCACCGTTGATGCCTCTCCTCGCTCCACCACACCAATCCCCATGGTGAGAACCCTCCATCATCATCCCCATGTTCTTCTTGTATCCATCTCTGCATATCAAGTACCATAGATGATGTATGGTTGATCCCCCGATGAAGTTTACCCGGTGTGTATGTGTTGCTGTCCTTGCGGGCAGATTTGTCGTCGTTGACGGAAGTTGTGTTCCTCGCTGTTTTGTTCATCCAAACATCAATCTCTTTGGTGACTATGTAGATTATATCCTTGAACACACCTCTGTAAAATGGTTTTGCCATAGGAGTTGAGAAACTTAAGATATCGCCCATCTCCGTTCTCGCTGTTCCCGCTGTCTTGATAGATTGCAGCCCCCGAGTTGTGTTGGCGTTCCTGCCTAATCCGCTATCCAAATCACCAAACCCTTTAACCCACATGCTCACGATATCCCTGCACATGATCCCACATATTGGTTTGGCTATGCAATCTCTGATGGCCAAGATATCGAAGCCAAAGCATCCCACCGCCCTTCTTTGTCCAAATAGCAAGTGACTGCTTTTTTGGCAATGGTGTTCCCATTGATCCATTGAACCCCAATATGTATCCTTTGTCTAGACTATCATTTATATACTTGCACACACCTTTGCAAAGTTTCATGGCCACATGATCAAACATGAAGGAGATACCATTCAGTTTTGTGCTTGCTGTCCCCTACGCCCTTGCAGACGCATTTATGCTTAGGTTGGCATGCGTGTTCCCAATGATTCGCTACTCGGTGGTCAAGCCCTTCAACCATAGTGTTTATCATATAACATCACACATATCTAAAAGTTGTCTTGTCCATATAAACCACATCACCAAATATATAAACATCATCGTGTCATTTGCTCCTACCATGCCAATTGCCAACAACTATGCCATGCCATCTTGCAATCTCGTTCCCCGACTATCCAACGGTCAAAACATCATGCCCTTTTGCCACAATATACTCTATACAGTATCTAGAAACCCCATCAAAGATATCACCCTTTGGTCCTTTCGATAACCATGCAACCGCTCATCATAACTACCGCTGCCCACCGATGTGCAAGTCCGAGATGCCTCGGTGATCCGCCGCGTTCCCCCACTCCGAGTCCTCTTACATGAATGTACGTCTCCTAGTTGTTGCACATGATCACCTAACAAGTTCCAATCCAAGCTAATTAGTGCAATGTGTCTCGACTTATCATGTTCACACCATCGCTACCGCCGCTATCCACCGTCGAGTATGCTCAACCGGTGCACCATTCTCCATAATCTTTTCCCTTTATCTTGAATCCACCCTTGTGCATTGGTTGATAATGACATGTTCCCAAGTAACCTATACAAATAACCAACCCTTATTGTTCTGATGTGTATGCTCCTTCTAGTACAAAACCCACCTTGCTCACCTAAATCCAACCATTTCCATCTATACCTTTCAACTCTCGCATCCTTTAATCCTGGCTTTCCTTTTGGTTGTTTTTGCGCTCAAGCGATCATAGTTATAAGTCCTACGTGTTTCAAAACTGTTATGTGTTTCTTTTATAATGCTTGGTGTATTGTTTCTAGGTTTGTTTAAGATGCTTGTGCTGGTTGATGCTATCGTTAGAGGTGGAGCTGTGCAAGGATGATCCAGAAGGAAAGAATGGAAAGTTTGTCCTACTTTTGGAAGGCAAGTGTAACATGAGTTCTTTGCTACCTAATAACCATTTAATCACTTTCATATGCATGTGTCTAATATAATAAACCCCTAAGGACTTTACCTAGTACTTTTGTACCATGTTCCTTGTTACCCTGGGTTGATGCATATGGATAGCTTTGCTTAGCTTGCAATCACCAAACCTTATAATGTTAATTCGATTAATGATGACTTATGGAATCGATGGTTAAAGTGTTGCTTTTGAGCAACATGGACAGAAGGGGGCTAGAGCATTGGGCCTGTTGGGTGCTCTAGTCGGCCCTCCATAAGGACTCAATCTTAAAGCGGCCACCCAGGACATCCGTACAACCATGAGGACTATATGGCTCGGGTCTTGGCTAAGTAACTAGATTTCTCTAGCTTGTTAGTGGTTACCGAAAAGGCGCAAGAGGGGGGCCTAGATTGCAGAATGGCTTCTTGCCTGTCAAGATGTGTTCTTTGGGCTGCGGTCATTTGTGCACTAGACTTGAAGGGGGCTCCATTCGCCTGCTGCTGAAACCTCATGACTACTAACTTGTTAGGGTGTCTTT
>JADLZL010005842.1:0-35542 GCA_015844335.1 Chrysopogon serrulatus
AAGCATATATTACATAAGAACCAATTCTGAAATGAACTCTGAATTTGCTAGTAAGGGCTCAGACAGTCTATATTCTCCTCGATTTATCATTTTTTGGGACCATCGAGTAACAAATATGGGGTTACCTAAACCCTAGGATTAACGCCATGACAGCTCGCTAAACCCCCTGATCGATTCTTCAAATCCACCAAAGGCTTAGGAGCTACATCCATCATTTGCTCTCCTATGAAAAATTCGGTCCATTAAAAGAAGCATGATAGGCCTTCAGCAGCCCGCTTTAGAGACAGAGAGAGGGAGAGAGAGAGAGACTTGAGCATCCAAAAGATGGGCCAGGACAGTGAATCTGCGCCCAAATCAACCATGTATAGGGCTTAACTCGTTCTGCTTGGCTCCTAATAAGCTTGGAAGGTAGTAGTCGGCCAAGAGTGGACATAAGCACCTCCTCCGCGTTGCTTGGATCAGGCTTCCTATCACAACTGACATGAAAAATATCCTCCTAAAATATGTTAGGCGCTCATTGCCTAACATATGGCAGAGCCGCAGGGTGTCAGGCCCTATCAAGACATATCTTCTTGCTCCCATGAGGTCATGCTAGCCATCTCTAGCCGAGGTCACAACCTGAGCGTGATGCAACACGACAAGGATGAACACACTCCTACCATATGTGTGTGCCTAGGTCTGCCTTCTAGTCTCCATGGCTGAACCCTTACTTGGTGTGTCTTGGGAGACAAGAGAAGGAAACCCAAAGAAGGCACAACAAAATCTGCAACTTCTGAAGGCTAAGTCTAGGCTCTAGCATAGGATGTTTGGAATATATGGTTTGGGACTATCTGCAATGACCAAGGGACAGGGGCGACACCCCGCACTGCCACCAACTGAAGGTGTGGACATGAAACCCTAGAAAAAGATAGAATAGTCCTTGTTGGAGCCCTTCTCAAGGATACCCTTACAAAGGCCAATACTCATGGATTACCGAGGACCTTCCCCATGTCCAAGTGAGCTCTGAGATGGCTTCTCAAGGATTGTTCCTCACCATCTTCACTATCGAGCTTCTGGCAAAACAGTTGTGGACCTTGTTCCCTTCAGTACAAGCTAGGTGGTCACGTGCACAAATATGGTTGCTGTTGTCCACCAAGATTACAAGCCCCTAGTGTACAAGCAATGTTGCGCTCACCATGCATCGAGGGCCAAGGGGTATGCAAACCTCATTAAATACTAAGCCTAATCCAATACATTGTCAAGGTTACTTCTGTCTATTGGTAGAGCTCGTGGCCATATGGTAGGACTGATCTCTGCTATAGCAACTTGTCCATGGTTGGAGAAAAAGCTTTTAGAGCCCATGCATATTGCGCTCCATATGGACCCATGTGTTCAGGGTTCAAGGAATCAAGAAGTACTTGGGCAAAACCTACCATACTATCTGGATGGAAGACCACGGATTGGCAACCTAGTCCACCATTGGAGATGATTAATATGCTACTATTTGTCTCTCCTGCTGGTGGCCCCACACAAACCTGGCTAACTGACCTCTTGGAAACCATATGAAGGACTAGGAAGACCTGGAAAACCTTTTCATCACAAACTTGTATATAGGGAATCTACAACATGCCTAAGAATGTTTGTGACCACCATATCTGCAACCATAAGAAGGATGAGTTTAGCCGTGACCACATTCAATGCTTCTCCATGATGAGTAAACTGCTCCTAAGTATAATGAAGATATCGGTTCCTTTAATGAGGGCATCACTGATGTGAATCTAAACCACAAGATGGGGCAGAGGCTCCAACTTCCATTAACGAGCTTTCCAGTATAGGCAACAACTATGCAGCAGCTAGGTAGTGAAGAAATGGGACCAGGGGTAGGGCAAAGCCTATGACTCCACTGACAACAAGGAAAGTGATAAGGACACGCCTGCTATGCTCAAAATTAATTGCCCAATCTTTCATGGTATAATGACAAGACAAGATTCGATCCAACCCCTAGCACAATTCTTCCACCTGTGGTATCGACAAACCATGATTCGAAGATGGGGAGTCCCAAGAATTCCAAGAGATGCATCCAAGCTGTAGCAACTTGATTAGTGTAGCAGCTTAATTATTACTAATAAAATAGTAGTGACATCATTAGTAATGATCGGGAACTCAGTGACACTAGCAGTGATTAGTGTAGCAGGAATAGTCACATTAGAAAGGGCCCAAGTCCTCCAAGAAGAAGGACGAGAAGCAGAAGGGTGAAGACTACAAGGTCAACTTGTCCTGAGTGCCCTAGCTAATAGTATACGCCGCACGCAGCAACATGAGCTGGGGAAGCTAGATGCTGGGCTCGACATGCCAAAATATCACCCCAATGCAAAAGGCTAAAGCGGTTCGTAAAATAATTTGGTGCCATGGTTGATGTGCGAGCAAGGACCTGTTCTAGGGTGGAGACTGAGGGCTCTCGAAACAGGATGGCATTCTGATGATATTCAAGGCCTCCGATCGCTAGGCTTCCAAGCGCCAGAGCGAAAGATCGTAGGGAGGGATACCAACATATTTGCTACAGTTGTCCCTTAGAATATCAGTGCATATATTGGCCAAACCTTTCTTATATTTTACAGCCTTGTTTTCACATATACATCATGAAAGTTTTTTAATTTGTTCAACTCAGAGTCTAAATCCATTTCATAGAAACAGAATCATCTGAAACCTAAGGGACTCTATGACTCCGATAAAGAACCTAAGGGACTCTGGTGAGTGGTGACAGCAATTGTCACAATTCTTCTACACCGCTGCTACACATTTGAGTTCCCAAACTATGTATATAGATCTTCCTAGCATATCCCAATTGTGGACCACTGTATGTAAATTATCAGGTTTCATATATAAATGCCTGTCAACGCATCGCATTCTGCTGCTACTTGCATGTATCTTATGTGTTGCAAATATCAAACAAAATTGCAAAATTCCGTTGCATGCAGGGGCACATGTATATATGTTACTATTCCTATCCATGTAGTCTACTGTGGAGCACATATATATATATATATATATATATATATATATATATATATATATATATATATATATATATATATATGCAGACACGGTACAAAAACCTCACAGTTCAAAAAAAGATTGAAACCCTATCGAATTAATATATATCAACACTGATCAATCACAGGGTAAACTCATCATGCATTGCCTACCATGTGATAGCATCTACATGTGTGCCTTTTGCAAGCTGGATTGGTAATCTAAACAAGAACATACAATCACAGAGGCTTCATGATATGCATACTCCAAATTAACTTACTGCCAAACCGATGTCATTATTTCATCACCAAGCAAACTGACATAATTGTCTTAACTAGGAGACGGAAATTTAAAACAAAATTATCCGACGGAATTAAGTTTCAGCAAAGAGATAATATCCAAACAAGCAAAGGAAATACGAGTTTCAGCTCCCACCCGGAGCACAGCAACTAACTTATTAATAACCAAAGTACGATAATTCTGGCAATAGCATAAAACCGATGACACATCAACGATGCTCTCAAGCAGCCCCCAATAATGAGCATTGGCGACCACATGATGTTGCTTCCTTGCACTCTATTGTTGATTACTAGCGGCTAAGTGACAGCCACGAGCATGATGAACTACGACCTCCCCCTCTTCCTCTTCCTGCCGCTGGTGGAGCCCTAGCAATAGTACCAAAGAAACATTGTTACACACATAGACAGACACAGTAGGCGAGTTTGATGAGTGGTCTGTTTACCTAGTGTTGCTTGTTGATGCGCCTTCTCCTCCATTATTTCTTCCAATAGATGTTATGGTAGCAGCTGTAGCAGGAGCTTGGTTTGCAGTGGCTCCAGGGTAGTAGAAAGGGTAGCCAAGAACCAGTCTACTTGTATCCAGGATGGGGAGTGGCCACTGCTGTTGGGACGGATTGAAGCCATTAAAGTTAATCAAGCCAGGACCACCGCCGCTGCTGCTTCCTTGTATCAGATGATGAGAGGGCACAGGTACACCACCTCTCAATATGCTATGTGGAGTTATGTTTAGCAGAGCCTGTTGTCGCTGCTGGTTAATCATGTTTACAAGGGCACTGCTCCTAGGCTGGAGTGGCGAAGCTGCAGAAATTGAAGCACCATTATTAGTCGAACCACCGTAAGCCATCCTGTTTGACAACACTGCAGCTTGCTGTCCCTGCTGGTTGTTTAGGACACCACTGCTCCAAATAGCCCCTGAAGGATATAGATGGATACCTCTTCGCCTTGTCACAGGAACCACTTGATTAGACGGCACGTTGCTTGATGAGGAGACAACAATCTGGTTTCCCTGATTGGGAGTATGGGATGTTGTCCCAGTGGATGGAGCTTGAGAAATGACACGACCAAAAAGCATAATAGAGCCAGGTTGATTAGCAGGTTGCTTGTGAGCAGTTCGTGGTCCAGCAGTAGTAGTCTGTGAGAGACTGCTTATCTCCATCTCTATTGTTGCATCAGAATCATCACTGGGACCCATGGACGCATCAGCATGACTGTTCTCCAGGTCTATCATGGTCATATCTAGTGGTGTCACATCAAGAGGTATATTCAGATCTATATCCATGGCAACATAAGAAGAGTCTGCTTGAACAATGTCCAAGGCAGCAGAACCAGAACTTGATGGCAGATGGAAAGTTTCGGGTCCTCCATTTGAGATGTGCATAGGAGCTGCATTGAGATCATTCACTTCAGAACTTGAGATAATACCTTTCCCCTTCTGATGAGCAGTCACATTGCAACTGAATTGAGTACCATTGCACTCTTTTGAAGCAACAATGTGCACAGGATTTCCCTCCTTACTTTTCACTTTGTCCTCATTACCTCCTGAGTAAGTATATATTTCTTCTGAAGCCCGCAATTGCGGTATAAGATCATCTCTTACTACAGCAGCAGAACCAGAACTTGATGGCAGATGGTAAGTTTTGGGTGCTCCATTTGATTTCTGCATAGGAGGTGCATTGAGATCATTCACTTTAGGGCTCGGGATAATACCTTTCCCCTTCTGAGCAGTCACATTGCAACTGGATTGAATACCATTGCACTCTTTTGAGGCAATAATGTGCACAGGACATCCCTCCTTGCTTTTGACCACATCCTCATTACCTCCTGAATATGTATACATTGCTTCTGAACCCTTCAGTCGCTGTATAAGATCATCTCTGACTACACTAGCATTAGTGGCAACGCAGGGACTGCTGTCGTCCTTTGTAGGATTTTCCATGTCTGCATTGAGACCCTTTCCTTCTGGGCTTGGTATACTATCAGGTTTTTCTATCTCCTTCTGTGAATTCACTTTGCAGCTCAACTGAAAACCACTAGGCTCTTTTCCAACACAGAGCACCGGATTATTTCCCTCCATACCTTTGACCTTGTCGTCATCTTGTTCTGAGTCTCTTCTCTCCATTTCTTTTTCAGCTTTCATCATATGCTTTACAAATGCAGGACCTGTTAGCATAGCTGGATCAGAAGTAATGCAGGGGTTGTCTTTGCTTTTAGGGGTTTTCATATCAGATGGGGCCTTACTGCCATCATCAGTATTTGAGTTAGCCACCTTCTTTTCTGTTGCTTTCCATTCCTTTAATGAAGAAGAGAGCTCAGAAGTTTTACCTCCACTTCTGATCTGATCAATTTTGATGGTACCATTTGCTAGCTTAGCACTAATCTCATCAGCGAAAAATGTTATTGTCACAGTATCCCGTCCGCATGATCCACCAGTCACATAATTTCCTTCATCGGCATGGTTTTCAATCAGAACACTTTGTGGTACATTTTCCTTCACCTTAGGCCAAGACTTTGTGATGCAAACTGCCTCACTGGAACAGCTGTCCTCATTGAAATTCTCCAACACTAGTGGTGCCTCAGTTTTGGAGATGGTCAAACAGGCAGATTGACTAGATCTTATTCCAAGTGGAGATGGAGCAGCATTCGATTCACCTACTAAAGGTTTTCCAGTTACACGTTCATCTTTGCCCATATATGATTCACCATGCCCCTTATCTGGAAGGCTGTGTGGTAGAAGATTAGCAGTAGACTCATGGCAAATTTGATTTACAGGCTTCTTTACATCTTCAGCCTCGGCCTTCATCCTTCCATAACTTTTAGTAGCTGCAACTGTTGCAGCATCATTCTCATTACAACAATTTTCTTGAGATTGTACCACAGTAGCAGGCAGACATTTATGTGCTTCCTTTTGAGATTCTGATTTATATTGCTTGTGATAATAATCCATGCAATCTTTTGCCGTTTTGTGACTAAGAAAAGATGCGATCTTGGGAAAGTTCATACCAAATGCTGTAATCAGCTCTGAAAATACATCCTTTTCTTCCTGTGACCATTTCTTAAGTTTTGATCCCTTAAGCTCATTATTTTCTTGCTCCTCATCAGAGAAAACATTATTATCCAAAATCTTCCTAGGCCTATGTACCAGTTGAACAACTACTTTTCCTTGTCCTTCCTTTCTTGGATTGTGTTGAATATCGTTGCTACATTCTGTGATGACTCTCTGTGGCGGAATATCTTGAACCTTTGTAAATTTAATGCCACTTTCATCTGCTTTATAAAACAAAACAAGATATCAGGAAAGAATAAGTTACAGAAAACAATGGTTGTTTGAAATTCCATATATAGAATTAAAAGTAACTGAAACAGTGAAGTAGCTAAAACAGTAATAATTTATATACAAGAGAATTGAAAAAAAAATGTAAACTCTAAACAAATTAACTGGTAATCGGTTAAATCAAGAAGAGACAGTAATAAATAGCAAGGTGGTACTGAAATTAAAGGATCACACACACACACACACACACACACACACACACCACAAAATCTTGGTAATCGGTTATCATAAACTAACTTGAAGTACAATAATATACAGGGGCACACATTTCCGTAATTAGAGGTGTAACTAACTTGAAGTATAATAACATCTATATTTTTTTAAGGAAAGTATAACATCTATATTTATTTCATGAATTTTAAGCACACATGTTCATTGCCGTACACTTGTGGAACCATGGTTTGATTATGAATGTCCAAACAGAATAAGCAAACTTGATCGTCACATAAACATATCTGGCCTATACCCACATGCATGCTATATATATACTGACTGATTTACGTCATCTCTGGTGGCAGACTACATCCCACAGAAAAAGCAAGAACAGTAGCTAGGTGAACCCGCCACATATTTTTTAAAAAAAATCAAATGGCAAGCAGAATCAAAATTTCTATCAATCAGTTGTACAATATGGTTATATAATAACATTTTTATTTATATGGTCAACAAATGTTGACATGAGATAAGTTTTTAGATAATGGATAGATATATTCTGCCTTCAGCCATCTCCTATAGAGAGGATGTATCAGACCACTAAAATCACATAACAAGAAAAAAAACGTATGTGCAATTGCAGAGCGAGCTCCATCACTACAATAAAATAATATTCACATCCAAGAACACATACAGAAGTAACAAGACATGATACTGTAGCAAGACATGATACTGGTCGAAGCACCAGGAAGTCAAGGTACAATTAATTTTTTCCTAGGTACCCACACCCAAAAATAAAAGAGCACGCAAAAAAGTTTATGTGTAGTAGTTATGTACTGTGTTAAACATCTCTACTGCAGTACGTCCATGCATTATCACTGTCACAAACGCATGGATAATATGACAAAGCTTTGACTTGCAAGTCAACGTCCAGTTAATTACCTGGTGCATTACATCTCTGAGAGGAAGGAAGCTCAGACATTGCAATCGCCGTCATGCTTGAACTGCTCATGAAGCTGCTATTGGAAGGATTACTGCTGCTTCCTGCAGCTGAAAATCACATGAGAAAAATTAGAATCACAGAAACACATGAGAATCCAGATCTCTAGGTCATATGAGCGACAACGTTTAGTGGAAAGTGTACATACACATCTGGGCATCACGTGCCGGTGAGGCGCTATGTTTGCGAGAGAAACCAGCAGGCAATTTAGCAGGGGAAACAGCTTTTTCAGTCAAGCTGCCTATGCTTCCATTTTTCCCAGGATCACCGAGGTCTCCTGCAGGTGAAAATCCAAAGAAATTTCATAACAAAACTCACAAAAAATGCCTGGCCGGCATAGGTCAGTTGTTATTATATATTATAACGGTAAGTTTAAATGCGGTTACCTGTTAATGGACGACTAGATCCCTTGGAGAATGCAGGCACAGTAGTAACTTGGGAAACCTTCATTTCGTCGGCTATGTCCAGGCTATTATTGTCACCATGACTTTGGCTTCCTATAGGTACACAGGAGGGAAGAAACCAAAGAGATTTGTTATTAGGCACATAAACATAATTTCTTCAGACAAGCATAGCATAGAGATCGATGTCATGTATATTATACAGGTAGGGTTTGTGTGAATTCTTCACCTGGTTGCCGAATTGATCCGTGAGAAGAAGCAGGTTCACCAATGGCTCCATCATGAGCTACAAGTTTATGTGTATTCTGACCATCCTTCTTGGGCCGATTCTCATACTTTGCAAGACCATGACCTTTGCTTCCTACAGGCACAGACAGGAATGAAACAAAAGAGGTTTGTTAGGCACATAAACACAATTTTTACAGGAAAGCATAGCAGAGGTCGATGTCATATATACTGGAAGGGTTTTAGCTTATGTGTGCTCTCACCATCCTTCTTGGACCGATTCTCATACTTTGCAAGGCCCTGACCCCAAGCAAGGCGAGTCTTCTTCGTAGAGGCGGCCTTAGTCACCTCTTCCCCGGCAGCAGCAGCAGCATCTGCCAAAGAGGCCTTTGTTGAAAGCAGCCTCTTCTTTGCCAAGTAGCCACTCAAGCCTAGCACATCATCACTCTGCACACCATCCCTGCGAGCCATGCTCACATCGACATCAGAATTCTTCGTCATGCTGGGTGCTGGTGGATCTAGGGGCAGCAGCCTCTTCTTGTCAGCGGCGGCTTTGCTGCTGCTGCCATCCAAGCCTACTGATAACACATCATCTTGGGCTTGGGCATCATCCGTCTTAGCAGCAGCATCAGTCATGCTCACATCAACAACGACTTGGGAGTTCTTCACGGGAGCAGGTGGATTCACCGGATCTGACACGGGAGGAGTCATCACATGCGGCGGGGAGCTTGGTGACGATGAAGCAGCAGGTGCTGGAGGAGGACTCTGGTCGTCCATGTTCTCAGGAGGAGGAAGAGGAACAGGAACAGGAACTGGTGGAGGCTGCGCTTCTCCTTGCGCAGGTGATGGCTGGCTTGAGCTTGGCTTGAACCTGGCTTGAAGCGGCTGGGATGGCAGCTGGCCTGAAGAGTCGCCTAGCAGTCCACGGCCACCATGCTGTCGTGGTGAGGTGAAGCCGTGACGACCACCCCTTCCCCTTCCCCTTCCTCGTTGTGCCCCCGACTGGGGAGGCCTACCCATTCCTGCATGCGCGCACATGCATCACAAGATGACCTAGAGTCAGTACGAGAAACTTTGATGCATATGGTGGTCATATAATATGTATAAACAGTAAACACACGCGCACTACTGAACGAGACGGACAACACATATATACGCACGCATGTAGATCGAAGAAAACATGTATGTATTATGTATCATAAATCTATTTAAATATATTAAAACACAGAAAATGGTACTATATGCATAAGATCCACATCTCCTTGCATCGGAAACCGTGAAAAAAGTGAAAGCTAAAGACATGACGATACTCGCTCCCCATAGATCGATCGACCGATCCAAGAACTACTTGCACAGGAAAGAAAAAAAAAACTTTTTCATTTAAAATCTATGCAAAATATATCGAATCACAGAAAATAATAATATACGCATAAGATCCACACATCTCCTTTGCATCGGAAACTAACCCCCCCCGAACAAGTGGAAGTTAAACGCATGACAGTACTACTCGCTCCCCATATATAGATCGATCGAAGAACTACTTGAACAAAGAGGAAAAATAAACAAAATAACAAAGAAGAAAAAAAACAAAATTCTCTTTTATTTGAAATAAAAGGATGCACCTAATGGAACAACTGAGGAGCTGGAATACTGCATATGGCCTTGTTGGTGGACTGGAGGATTCCAGCTATACTCTACACCCCATCCATAGCCATAGCATGGCAATGGCAGGAACGTGTTGGTGTATGGATCATAGCCATACGGCCCCGGATGCCATTCCAGAGGCCGATGATGACTTGACCCATCATCCATTCTCTCAGAACTGTCACACGAGACTGACAGATTCACACAAAACCGGGATCTAGCAACAAACCTGCTGATTGTTGCTTGGAATTTGATCGATCTCTGCACGCACTCTCTCTGAATCGAGAGGACACGATCGAGAATTCTGCAGATCCAAGCTAGGCTAGCAGGCTGAGACCGAGAGCAACACAGCAGTAAAACGCGAAGGTGGTTGTGTCACTGGTGAAGATAGAGGGGGAAATGGTTAGGGAGGGTCCAGGAGGCCTTCCTTTTGTAGGCGGTTTGGTGAAGGGTTCATACATGGTTTTGGTATTAAATAATGAGGTATCTACCTGTAGCCAGATTACAGATAGCACACCCCAGCCTCAAGATATACTAGTATTAATTATTCTTTTGACTGCCATATCTGCAGCCCTTGGCCCTTTGTTCCATTTCAAATCCCTTTTTTTTTTAAATCTTTCAAATCTCTTTTTTACTGCCTGCTAAAATTGATATTGACATCTGTAGTTTGCTGAAAATACATGCCAGCTTTTCTATTTTTTGTTCTATTTTTTATTTCATTTTTGGTCTGGAACCAAACCACTATACGTGGCTGGATACCCCTGTTCCCAGCCCCTGGTTCGATTTTTTGTATACAGCAAAAGATAGTGCTACTACGCCATCCAAGAGGCAAGAGTGTGCTACACTGCTACCACATGAGAAGCATGCGCATGGGGGGTGCCCAGGAATTCATCGAAACAGTCCCTGGAAATACGTACAGGAAGCTTCCGCGAAAGACGTACATGAGCACCACCACCACCATCTTTATAACGCCCGGCCAAGTGTGTGCTAGGCCTGTACGTTTCGACACGACTGGCCCCTGTGTGGTTCACTCCTGCAGCACTCTAACCGTGGTTTGCCTTAAGTACTAAGTATTCCTTCAAAACTGGAAGTTCCATTTTTTTTTTTCGTCGCCAAAAGAACAGATGATGTCACGAATAATAACCTCCAAGGATTCTACCGACTACATGTTTTGTTTTTTACCACGGGCGTGACGTAGTTGGTTCAAGTAGTCCTGCATCAAATTTAAGAGGGTGCATCATCCTTGTTAGCTTGCATTGTCGTCCATGATTCGAATCCTATGTGGTGTAGCATCACTGGACCAATGAGTAGGCTACACTACTATATGCAAAATTGGAATAATAATTATGTAATCAATCTTACCTTGATGGAAAATGGAAGACCAGAGATGTAAAAAAAAAAATTGAGCATAGTAATATCCCAATGGAACTAGCTAGGATTCTTTTTTTAGACCGATTATTTTTTTCAAGATATTAATGTTTGTCATATATAGCCGTGACACAGCTTTTTCACACCAACCTCGTAGCATGACAGTGACCATGTACCTCTGTGGGCGCGGCCAGCTTTGCATTGGGTAGGCATGCCATAACAAATACTCCTTTTGTTTCTTATTATAAGATATTTTGTCTTTTCTAAATATGTAGCTCTTGTTGTGCACCTAGATGTATAATATGTCTAGATACATGGTCAAAGCAATGTATCTAGAAATATCAAAATGTCTAATTTGAAATGGAGAAAGTACTATTTTGACCTTGATCTAACATAACTTCTATGGCATGTAGTTATCTAGGTAATTACAAAATCTTGGTTGATTCGATTCACAAAAAAAATCTTGGTTGATTCATGGACTCATGCTAATAGATCACAGATTACACACGTCCTTAAAAATGTGTGGCATCCTTTTTATTTGACAAGAGCCTACCTACTTTCCTTGATCTCTCTCTCTCTCTCTCTCTCTCTCTGCGCACGCAAAATAGATTTAAGACAGAAGGACAAGGCTTGGCAGGGGCCATGATCAAGGCACTACTTAGGAAAACATGATCAAACTTCTCTCACTGGTCTACCATTTTATTGGCAATTCACATTTCTTAGGATAATTTCTTTTAAAAAGCTATGGCAAGAAATCCTTTAAATGTTTTCTTCAAATTGTAGCATTGTTTCTATTTTCTACTTTTAATTTTTTAAATTTTCTTCAACCATTTTTCATGAAAATGCTTCTCAAAATATTTTGTTTATGTTTTATTCAATCCTTTCTTATCTATTTTTCATTTAGATAAATCACTAAGGGAGAGGAGCCCATTAATAGTAAATTTATAAGAAGGTCACTTTTCAAATTGTCGCGAAGCTGTCTGCCCTAACTACAAACACAATTAACATGAATATTTTTTCAAATCATTTTATGTTAGTGGTGAACACTTGAGTATACCTAAGAGGATGACAACATACAACTAGATGTAGGTTGATGCCTGGGAAATACCATATGAAAACATCTGCTTCATGAAATATTTTCTTAACCTTAATCTCACTGTAGTTAGATTATAGAAGTTGAGAGAAAATTGTGAAAAGGCACATCCCCTACCATCTCCAAGTCATTCCATGCAAATTACTTGGATGTTCTACTGTCTTTCCATGTGAAACCTATGGCAAGTCGATTGCTGGCATGGTATGCTATCTAGTTAGTTGGCCTGAGTTGAGCGCATAATCCTCAACAAGGCTACTCTCTCATCAATGATCATGTACCTAGCTACTTTGGTGTCCCTCTCCCACTTGCATCATCCAAGCAATTAACAAAACTATACGTGATGCATTTGGGGACTAATAAGGTGTTTGACACTCACTAGCCTAGAATGACCATTTGGAGACTTCTGCTTGGGGGATTAGGGATCCACGAGCTATTACTCTTGGGATTGGCCCTAGCTACACACAAGTGACATGCTATAGTTAAAAAGGATGGATCTTGAAAGGTCATAAGTTTTGCTTGTCAATGAGTATCACAAGCTAATACCTTTGCCATAATTTTTTAGGGGAAACAAAGTAAGAAACATATGTGATGTAAGTAACCCATGGAATAGTGCTTAAACACCTCTAAATCAAACACTAAACAATTCTATTGAGAGTTCATATGCAAGTTATTAGGGGAAAACACAAGAAATAGGAAAGAATCTAAAGTTATGGTTAATGGGCTGATTACCTATTTAAGGGCAGATTAAGAAATGATTTTACTAGACACTTCAACATATTTCTACAAAAAATGTTCTATCATTAGTATTTTTCAGGATCCCTTTTAAATGAGTACCCTAGGTGATAGTTTTCATTGACTACTAAATTAAATTGGATGGCTCACTTAATCGGTCATCTCGGTAAACCTCCCATATACGATGTACTAATCAAATGCCAACCTTCATCTAAGATTAAGCTAAAGAGAGGAGCAGTACATCACAACCACATATAGAACATATTACAAATTCAAGTACTAAAGTTTACAAGCCAGGTAGTTCCACAAACTTGGTTCATGACACCAACAAGCTCAACATCACACTACTACCATCAGAGTTCTAGCAGAAGTCTTTCAAAATATACTTTTAAAGATACAATTTTAGGGTGTGCCATGCCCACACATCTACAATACTAGGCTTTCACACCACACCTGGTCATTCTAGGACTCAGGAGCATAAAATAAGCCATGTACAGGAGGGATGTTACCTGCAAAACTCAAGTTATTACAAGGTGAGCACTCAATTTTACTCTGCAGGACTTACCCGATATAGTAAACAAGGAACATGCATTTGGATAGTAGCTATATGAATGCAATTGATCTTTGCATAAAAGCATTTTATACAGAAATGATAAATGTATTCTATAAACTTAGCATTTCAAGCATAGCATAGGTAAATGAATTAAGAAATGTAGTTTGAATCTCGATTTTCCATGATTCCTTGGTCAATCGATTTAGTTTGTATCTAGATGTACAGAACTTATTGCTTTCAAATCGAAACTCTGTAGAGAATATACATTAACCCCCACCATAGACAAGGGATATCACCCATATGACCCATCGGTACATAAGGGATATATATCTCGGTGTCTCAAATGTTCACCAATCTAGCTAAGAGTCTCATGAATGGTTTGACAAGCACCTAGGTAATGAAGTCTCATCATCTACCTAGTGTTACTTTCATTCGCAATCTACAAGTAAACATCATAATTAGATACTTCGCTTGTCATCCCCATTTATGACAAGTATGGTTTGTACATTTTATGTTCATGACTTTCTATCATGGATACACGGTCCATAATTGGTTAGTGAGCTATATCATTCAATACATTCACTCGTCTTGCCATGATCTTACCCGTCACTAAACATTCATCATCATTCAACCAACTTTGATCAAGTTTTAGATCATTATAAAATATACATTGCTTTAGTTGTCAATGCCCTACAACGCGCAAGTGATGAGAAACCCATCATCTACTCATCTTTTACCATCTTTTTAGGTAATGGAACAAAGTTCTAGCCTATATTTTACCATCGAAGCATAGGCATGATTTAATTGACAATATAAATTAAACAAACAATGTTTGAGTGGTGTGGCATCATCAAGGTGTGAAACCTCGATTAAGGGACTCAAGGTTAAACTATTCACATAGCAATCCAATAGATAACCAGAGTTTGTTGATGCATTAGCAAATCATAGGGATGTATAGGGTCCTACCTTGAGCAACTTCTAGTGGCTCATTAAAAGCTTCAAGTTCCTGGGGTTCCTCTACCTCGGCCTCCTCCATCCTGAGTCTCATCACCTATACATGCATGATGCTAGATGAGTGAAATGCATAAAATAAATGATATGATATGTTATGCACTGGTGTGGTATGACTATGGTTTAGTTAAGTATAACAAGTGTTGTTTACTTCTTATTAATGTGCTTGTCAAGCGTGAAACATACGGCCTATTAAACCTCCGGTTAGTTTGTAGCCAACTAGGCCACTGAGCCGCGTCTCGGCTAGTCTCAGGACCAGCCTAGACAAAAGGCCATGGCCCACGAATTGGGACCACCAACTACAAAGCCGCATGGCTTTGACCCGCCTTCTGATAGGCGGCCCCAATAGAGACCTTTGACCCCGGAGCGCGAAGTTCGCATGACCCATCTAACGACAGGTGGGCCCGGCAAAGGCTTCCGACCTTAGAAACATGGGACCTCCATGACCCCACACTAGGGACTCTTCCCACTCTTCCCCCTCCCGCTCCATCCCAAGTGACCCTCGGCTTGCATCGTAAGCTACCAGGAACACACTATAGCCACAGATCGTGTGCGGACCACACATCAGTAATCAATGCCATTCCTCCCATACCCAATACAGGGTATGGTTCGCCATTAGTGGCACTATTGACACGCCGTGGCTATCAGCTCACACACAGCAGGCCATGCCTGCAAAGAGCGGCACTATTATGACTAACTACGTAAGGTACGGGTCTAAATCAACTATACAGCCTTGCTATGCAGTATACGGGTATGGGTGGATTTACCCATGACACGATAACATGGATGATGGCCTATAAAGCAATCGCACACAGGGAGAAGAAGGACGCTCTGAACCCTGAGTAGCCGGACAGACCACTCCACCTTTTCATCCTTTTCTCTTTCTTTTGTTACATATACACCATCTCTCTTATCCTCTTGAACCCCATGTATCCGACCCCCCTCCCTTTGGTCTATAAAAGGGAAGGGTGGTCACATGCTCTCAACATGCCCTTTAGAACACACACATTCAACCTATGCCATATGCAATATTGGCACACACTTTCAATCACACTCACCATGCTCGAACCCAGAGACTTGGGAGCCCTCTCCCTCTCTCGAAGTGTTTATAACTCCTACTACAAACCACGCTAAGTAACATAGCCCACTTCGGACTACACATAGGGCCTCTCGCCTGAACCAGTATACACCTTGTGTCCTCTTAGCGAACCAACCGAGTATATGCGCGCATCTTAGAAATTTACTTGTTGGTGCTTACTCGAAACACCAATAATGTTGTCGACGTCCTTGATGGACACTCTATCAATCTCCATGAAACCCCTCAGTATAGATACTTAGTGAAATTTGTGATGTCTGACTTCACAGACACTCCGTCACTAGGCATGGACACTCCATCATGTTGGGTTGACAAAACCTGAAGCTAGGTATAGTAGTTTGAACTACTATTCCATGCAATTTGATGGACTCTCCATGAGAACTCATGAATACTCCATGGGATCTAGGACTTAGTCATTTCTATAAATCTAGGTAATGCCATAGCCACTTCATCAGCTACGACAGACTCTCCATGAATCAAGTCTGTAGCCTTGGTACTTCTCTGTTTTAGTAGCACTACTGAGTTCGCATCAGCAATTTTCTCACCAAATAAGCAACATATTGAGCAACTAGTGTGAAGTTGCACTAACACGCATCCTCTTGCTTGGAATGCGCTAGCTTAGATGATGGAATGTTCTATCAGGTGTGACAGGCGCTCTGTCTGGCCAAGTCTATAAGGTACTCATTTTTTTAAGTGTAGATGTTCATAAGGACACTTCTCCAGTGATGATGGATGCTTTGCCACAAACATGGAATTCTTGGATTCAGAAACAATGTTGTTTATAATTCAATAGCACTCCATTAGGTTTCATAGACAGTCCCCAAATTCAACACCTATTATGCCTAAGTTTTTTTACTCCATCAAATAATAAAAAATGTTGTTTTGTATATATCAAAATGCATTTCTAGTGTTAGGGTGTTTGTATGACTAATTCCTCTAGTAGTTTCATAGTATCTCGTAGAACATATCTAGCAAGGTGATTCAAGCAACATTATGCAAGGTGATTCAAGCAACATTGTGTGCAAGCATGTTATAGGCTTGTTTTTGGTCATTTCTAGGTTTCTGCTCATGTGGAGTAAGAAATGGTCATTTGGCTCAGTTTGATCTTACCAAAGGTTAGCAAAATAGTGAGTGGATGCTTCTCAAGGTGGTGGAAAAGCTAGATCTCCACCTTGGTGACTCGACCTCTTCTTCCTTGGTGATCCTCCTCCTCCTAGCTCCAATATGGTGAGGATGAGAGAGCTCCTCCCTCTTCCTACCCCCACTTCTTGTGGATGGCAGCAGCTAGCTGATCTTCAGCTACACCATTCCACCAATCCCTATCCTTCTCCTTCTCCCCTCCCCTCTCCTTACTCGAGTGTGTAAGAGAGTAGAGAAAGATCAAGAACTAGAGAGAGTGAGGGTGAGGGAGTGAGTGAGAGAGATAGCTAATGCTCTGGTATTGACTCAACAAGATGGACATGTGTGTGGGTGTGTGGGGCCAGATGAATAATCAAATTGGCAGATAGGCATTCCTGCATGGGATGGCTGACTAAAAATCCATCGTGTGCAATGGAGCTTCTGCTAGTGCACTGATAGAGTCTGCATTCTATCAGTCTGTGCAATTGGATTGATAGACACATCAGACACTTCTCCAAACCAACATTGAACAATTTCAATTCATTTTTTTCACAAATTGAATTCCAAATTGATATTAAAATGCATATGATGCTCATGATGAGTATGATACTCAACATGTCATGATTGGGTCATGACAGGATACATATATGTTTGAGTTGTTTACTATGTCTTCTTGGGGTATAATATGCTTTAGCGGACTCATCAAGTCATACACGTCGACCTTGCTCTATCTAGCTTGATATATATTTATGTGGATGTAATGGAAGATATAATCACTAAAAGTCCAATGCAAATTAGTCACAATTACTAACTTTGACCAAGGCGAGAAGCACACAAACTCAAACATATTAACAACAACAACAACAATGATAATAACAATAACAATAATAATAATAACATGTCATATTTATCTGTCGGTATAACACTCAACGTGACATATATATCATGTTGGTACACATTACATCATCCACAAGCTCACAGTTTGAAAGTTGAGGTTTCACATTTGGAATAAACAAAACAAGGCATTCAAGTTTGACCAGCTTTATTCATCATCTCTATGATATATAGATCCCAAGATGGAACCTAACCCCTGAATATAGCCATACCCATATTCCTCTTGTTTGTACCCATTTTGCAATTCACGCATCCTTGTTAGCAACATCAAGGGCTCTTTTGATCCACTAAATCTTTTTCATGCATCCTTGTCAATTACTAACGAAGTTTTAAATTTCGTAGCGACCATATGAATGACTAACAAGCAACTAGAATTCAAAAGGTCAGTATCATCATTTTTGAAAGTTGGTCTCCATGTAAAACACCACACTAGAGAATCGAATGCTATATATGGCCAACCAAACTAATAGCATTTAAGTACCATAGTCACATCCTTGCTTTATCTAGCTTGATATATATTTATGTGGACGCAATGGAAGATATAATTACTAAAAGTCCAATGCAAATTAGTCACAATTACTAACTTTGACCAAGGCGAGAAGCACACAAACTCAAACATATTAACAACAACAACAACAACAACAACAACAATAATAATAACAATATGTCATATTTATCTGTCGATATAACACTCAACGTGACATATATATCATGTTGGTACACATTACATCATCCACAAGCTCACAGTTTGAAAGTTGAGGTTTCACATTTGGAATAAACAAAACAAGGCATTCAAGTTTGACCAGCTTTACTTCATCATCTCTATGATATATAGATCTCAAGATGGAACCTAACCCTTAATATGGCCATACCCATATTCCTCTATTGTTTGTACCCATTTTGCAATTCACGCATCCTTGTTAGCAACATCAAGGGCTCTTTTGATCCACTAAATCTTTTTCACGCATCCTTGTCAATTACTAACGAAGTTCAAATTTCATAGCGACTGTATGAATAACTAACAAGCAACTAGAATTGAAAAGGTCAGCACACCATTTTTGAAAGTTGGTCTCCATGTAAAACAACACACTAGAGAATCGAATGCTATATATGGCCAACCAAACTAATAGCATTTAAGTACCATAGTCACATGTGTTCATAAAAAGTTGGTGGCGCCCTCATAAACAATTCGATCATATGCTACACTAAAATAGGAAAATAAAAAGAACTAATTAAACCATTACATTATCGATGCGGGACCTAGACGGTTCCCTATCGGCATGACTCCCACCAAGGCGGGCCCACAAGACAGAAGCAAGAGGACCGATTCCGAGTAGAAGACGTCATGTCCTAGTTAGGCGAATAGAAAGTAACTTCTGTAATAGGAACAGAACTCTCTCTACTAGTCCGACTAGGAGTAGAATCAAAGCTTTGGCTCCTTTCTCTCATAAAAAGGAGCCCGAGCACCCTCATTGTAACAACACACAATCATACATCAATCCAACGCAAAAGGCCAAGGCCGACTGGAGTAGAGCTTTTACTCAACGACGAGGGCTCGAACCAGGATAAACCGAGTGTCTCTTGCGTAACCGCCGAGTTCTAGTATTCGCCGAGATCCGAATCAACTGCTACGGGAACCCCATGGTAGGCTATCGGTGGTTAAACACCGACATACATTTACTTGAGAATCAATAGAAATCTAAAAGCAAACTAACTACAAATTAAATAGGTCCACCTTCATAAATAATTCCATGAAAAATGCTCTCTACAATGGAGAAAGAACAAGCATGAGAAACAAAAACAATCTAACTAACAAAACAATCTAAATTATGGAGATCATGTCCTTCCTTGAAAAACAAAGTCCCTCATTGGCATTTTGGTAAAAAAATGAGCATCATAATGCAAAGGGTGAGAAAGATGCCTCTTTGATGGGTATGCTAAAGCTAGGATGGAGGAGGAAGAAGGGTCTATTTTATAATGATCGACATTATTGGGATGATCAAGACCAAATATTGATATCATGCTATAGTGGTAGGGTCAAACCATGAATAGGAAGTGATATATCACTCTCAAGTTATAGCCTGACCTAAAGTGATGCTCCCTATATCAGTATCGGGTCATGGATGATTTACATGGTAGTAATATTTCACAACCAGTTCAAGGCTAGAATCGGCAGTGACAGGGGCTTTAATGCTAGGTTAAATAGGATCCCAATCATTAACCAGATCCTAGGCTTACGACGAGGCAATGAAGCTAGATCATTGGCAGCTCTAGCATACCCCACAATATTGGGCAAGTAGAGACTGTGTGTCTTGTCATTTTGTACCACCCACAATATAGAGTTACAAAGGACTATATAAGCTCACAATTAGTGACTAGTAGCACTCTCTAAGAAGGCACATGATTTTCTTGATGAGCAAATTCTGACAATCGAAGCTAGGTGTTTGTATATTCTGAAGCCATCTATAAATAAAGTTTCTGTTTTGGACTGTGCATAGTTAGCACTAAATAAAATTAATGATTTTATAATTTCCTAAAATTACAAGATTTAATTAGGGTTTTAGTAATTTAAACCACGCAAAATATAAATTTTAAATAACTTTTATAATTTAATTTGATAGAGTCTTGCTATTGGCCCCTCTTCTTGAGAGTCCAAAGTGCACCTATACACTGTACTTACATAGGACCACGTGCAATTACGCACAAGATAACAGAAATAGCATACAAATATTACTATAAGAGACTGAGCTTTTATTGTTACCTAGAAATAAGGTCTTACAATGTAGCATCCAGTTTTAAGAACAAAACCTGATACACACTATAAAGTGAGCCTAGGAATTCAAATCTCACCCATAACTAAGAATAAAGGTAATATCAAAGGACAATGCTTATACATAATGTATTAACACAGAGATAGATAACCTTAATAAGCAAACAATAGAAAGGCTTTCCAATCTTCAAGTGAAGACTCCACTCCATAGGGATAGCTGACTAATTGATCACAAGCCTAACCCTTCCAGGCTAGCAATCTAAGCCTAACCCCTCCAGGCTAGCAATCTAGTACTGTTGACGGTAGATAACATCTACTTTTAATCGTTAACCTTCCTTGTAAATTACAACAATATCGTAGAATAGGAGGTTATTACTAATTATTTCCATGAGTTTTGGTGAATTGTCTATTTTCTAGGGAGTTATCCAGAAAGTGCATAATCAAGGATAAAAGTGCATAAAAGCCACGAAACTTAACCGCGACGGAAAATATCGCTAGAGGGATCAGGAAGGATCTAGAAGACACCAGAATGAAGTGGAGCCCGGGGACCTGCCAGGTGGGGCCGGCCGGCCCCACTGTTGACGGTCCTTAATGCCTATTTTATACCATCAACTATTGCTCAATATAACATGATATCAACCATAAAGCATAGTTGTAGGGTTTGATTCTAACGAGTTCCACGAGTTGTGTTGTTCTCGATTGTTTTGCAGGTATATCCAATTTTGCACAGAATAAAAGTATCTCAAATGATAATTTGGAGTGCATCATTGTGAAGAGCTCGTCGAGACGATCGAAACAGACATATGGTTTGCCCTATTTGGAGTCCGAGGTCAAAAGATATGAATTCCACATCGAAACCAACACTAGAAGACTCTAGAAGACACGAGAAGCTGAATCACCGAAGGCGGGGCCCACGGGGGTGGGGCCGCCCGGCCCCACCTCGGGGCCGCCGGCGCCCTCCGGAGCCCATTCGGGGCCCGCTTCAATGAACGGCCTCCTACCGCCTTAGGGTTTGCATCTCCACCATTGCCCAAGTCGGTTTGATCCAACGGTGCACGTTCATCCCACCGGGCTATAAATAAAGAGGCAGACCCTCCCTGAGGGCACCACATTATTATGGAGATGTAGAGGCGTCCCTTGAATGGATGACCTCTCACCTCTAGAGAATTAGGGCTAGACTTTCCAATGTAGTAGATTAGTTCTAGTTGAGAGTTAGGGAGAGCGGCGCTACGCCCGGGTTCCGGAGGAGTCTTCGGAGGAGTCGTCAGAGTTCTGGTATATCTTTGTATCTATTCTTGTAAGACTTATGCTTTAATATATTTTATCTTCTCTATTTACTTTTATGCATTACATTTGATTGGTTAGTATAGTTATTATACTTTAGCATGGGATCACCGCCTGTATCGGGTGCTCTAGTTATAGATCGTGACTAGAGTAGTAATCTTTAGTGTAGACGTGGTGTCTAGGCTAGGGTTTACCTGAGGTTGCGTCCAATTCTTACGGTTAGTTATGGTAGCCCCAGAGGCGACAGCTCTGTTAGGCCTTCGTATTCCACCACGTCGGAGTTGGTGTTTCATAGAGCTTTTGGCAGCCTTCCCCGACTACCTTCTTCCCAGTCTTATTCGAGAGTTGGAAAGGTACTGCTGCTCCAAAGTGTTATTGTGTGATTGCTTTATCTGCCATGAATTAGTTATATAGAACCAAAGTAATAGAGAAGTATTTAGGAACCTTGAGCTCTCCCGTTGTCCTCTCACTTTAGTTATCTACTCTACTCTTTTATCATAGAATTCTCCTGTGTGTGTCATATATGCATAATTCCTATCATCTATCATTTACCCCCTACTTTGGTCTAGTTGGTGTATTAAGTTAGTGGATACATGATGGTGAACTATCAATGTCTTTATCCAATGTTTTCCAGTGGTAAAATATAAATAACGATACCTGGAATACTCCCGGTAAAATGCTACAATGGTTTTCTGTGCGCTTGCGGAATCCTTCATATTTTAATTGTGCATAAGAAATACCAACACCCACCATCCATGCCGCCCGGTCCCCTGCAGTGGGACCCACCTGTCATCTTCTGTGTACTTCTCCACCGCCTTTAAAGATGCATCTTGGCCCTACGTTAAGTCAGTTTGATCCTACGGTTGATGTTCATCCCGCCGGGCTATATAAACAGAGCCAGACCCCCCTAGGGGAGAGCCAGATCAATGAAGAGCTGAAGAGCCAGAAACCCTAATTTCTATCTAGTAGATCTAGGCTAGCAATAATCAAGAAAGGCTAATTCAATCTAGAACTAGTTCTTGTTTAGAGATTAGAGAGATTGAGTTGGAGAGTAGAGTTCTGGAGGAGTTCCGGCCTGTCGGTGCTTCTTTGTTGCTGTATTCTTCGAGATCAACTTCCCTCGCCCGGGGTTTGCATCTTGAGATCATTTGGTAGTCAACTTCTGGTTAAAGTAAGTGTTTTGTTCATATTATTCTTCTAGTTTTCAACTCTTATTGAGTACTTTGATCTAGATAGCTTCTTGATTGAAGTAGTATTCGTAGCGTAGACGTGGTGTTTGGGCTATGTTTACTTGTGAATGTCCCCTAATTTTCCGGATAGTGGTAGCTCGCGAAGGTGACTTATAGCTTCGTTGAATCCTCTGTAGTCCACTTCCCATTAATAGGTTTGGCAAGCAAAAGGTGCTTGGTAGTAGAGAACTCTGATTTCTACTCCTATCTTATTAAGTTATCGCTCGTGATCATATGATATAAAACAACCACTTTCAAAGACAAGAATTAGATAATCCACATCGTTCTCCTTGTTCTCGCTATTTTCTAATTTGATTGTGCATTGGGTTAAGTTTATAGACTTAGTCATCGTCACCTACTTGTTCCTTTGGGTTCGATATTTAAAACCGGGTTTATCTTGGTGAAGTGCTACAACGGTATCAGATGCGTGGCGCTATGCGGATAATCTTATTTCTTGTGTGTATTTAATTAATACCAATAAGCATTTTCGGCGCCATTGCCGGGGAACGGTTTGCTGAGATTGACTTTAAGTTTAGCTTAATTCCTGTATTATACTTTTCCTTTTTATTTAGCTTTTTAGTTTTTGTTTTTATCTTTTTTATATGGAACCCGTAGCACAACTCTTATATCAATACAGAGCACCATCGGGCTCATGTTTACTGACCCGATAGAATCATCTAAACCCATTACATCATCTGATTATGAGCTACGCCCGGGGTTAATTCATTTAGTTCAGGAAAATGTTTTTTCTGGTAGTTCTAGCGAAAACCCCTATTCCCATTTGAATGATTTTGAAGAAACTTGTTTATGTCTACACATTAAAGGCATGGCAGATGAAACATTAAGGTGGAAGCTTTTTCCGTTTTCATTAACGGGGCGAGCTAAACACTGGTATAAGCGTCATGTTGGGAGTAGTCAGGGAGATTGGGAAGCGTTATGTTCTTGCTTTTGTTTTAAGTTTTTCCCTATCGAGAAAGTTGCTAAACTACGTTTTGAAATCATAGGTTTTAAACAATTAGATAATGAATCATTAGGTAAGGCTTGGGAACATTTTGATAGTTTTATAAATTCAGGTCCTAGTCTTGCTTTGCCAGAACCTATGCTCTTACAACACTTCTTTTTGGGCCTTAATGAAAAGAATAAAGAATATCTTAATTTGGCCGCGGGAGGAGCATTCATGTATACTACTGCTACATATGCAAAAACTATTCTTATGAATATTTTGAATGATCTTCCTGAAGAGAAAGAAGAGTCAATAGCTGAGTCTAAATCATTGCTTGAGTCTCAACCCTTAGCTATTTTGAAACCTGACCTTTTGAATGGAGAAGAGGAAATCTCATTTCCTGATTTTATGCTTGATTTAGAAGATAATCTTTTTGATGGTTATGGGAATACCTCTAATTACCAAATAATTATGAAACCTTAAGAATCTAGGGGATTTAAAAATATTGATCCTTTTGAGGTAAAGTTCTTTAAAAAGTTAATGAAAGAGTTAATCTTTGTCTTAGGTGAAGAATGGTTAGAAGAATCAGAACTTTCAAAAGATGTCATCTGTTTGAATTCTTCTTACGCTACTTTTGAGTGTCAGATTGATAAACATCCTTTTACTATACATTATAATCTAATTGTGGGTGTTAATATCATGTCTCTTTCGTTTGCTAAAAGATTTTTGGAAGATATGCCATTAATTCCAACTATTAAAACTTTGAGAAGTCTTTCAGGTCACATTATTCCAAGTTTAGGAGTCTTGTGTTCTCTTCCTATTTTGGTTTATGGAGTTCAAGTTCCATTAAATTTTCATATCTTTGATGTTTGGGAGTTTGATGTGTGAATAGGTTTACCAATAGGAAAGCTTATTAGAGAAGGTCAAAAAGAGAAATTAGATATTTGTCTCGGGAAAAGGTTTCAAGCTCTCTATACCTATAACCCATACCTTGAAAACTAGAGTAGAGCTACTTCCTGAGCCAGATTCTATAGAGGAGGTTAATGCTGCTTTTATTGATAAATTTTTAGAACCATCTACAGATGGTGATGACGTCCAATTCTTCATTGAAGAAGAGGAAGAGGAACCATCTAATCCTGAACCTCTCGATGAATTACTAGAGCCTCCTAAACCCTTTATTGAGCTTAAACCCTTACCTTCCAGCTTAAAATATGTTTTTTAAATAATGACCAGAAATCTCCTGTGATCATAAGTGATAAACTCTCTCAAAAAGAATCTTTACGCCTAATCACTATTTTAGAGAAACATCGTGCTGCTTTTGGATACTCACTTCAAGATCTTAAGGGAATCAGTCCTGTTCTTTGCACCCATCGCATACCAACTGATCCTAAAGTTACACCTACTAGAGAACCCCAACGTAGACTTAATAATGCGATGAGAGAGGTAGTAAAGAAGGAAGTTTTAAAACTACTGCACGCTGGGATCATATATCATGTGCCACATAGTGAGTGGGTAAGCCCTGTTCAAGTTGTACCTAAGAAGGGTGGTACGATTTGTTGTTAGAAATGATAGGAATGAGTTAATTCCTCGAGAGAACTATTCTTGGATGGCGTATGTGCATAGATTATAGAAAACTTAATAAAGCAACAAGGAAAGATCACTTTCCACTACCTTTCATTCATGAGATGTTAGAGCGTTTGGCGAATCACTCTTTCTTTTGCTTTTTAGACGGTTACTCTAGATATCACCAAATTTCTATTCATCCTAGTGATCAAAGCAAAACCACTTTTACATGTCCCTATGGAACTTGTGCTTATCGTAGAATGTCTTTTGGGTTGTGTAATGCACCTGCTTCTTTTCAAAGATGTATGATGTTCATATTTTTTGATATGATTGAAGAAATCATAGAAGTTTTTATAGATGATTTTTCTGTTTATGGAAAGACTTTTGATGATTGTCTTGAAAATTTGGATAAGGTTTTGCAAAGATGTGAAGAAAAACACTTAGTCCTTAATTGGGAAAGTGTCATTTCATGGTAAGAGAAGGTATAGTGCTAGGGCACTTAGTGTCTGAAAAGAGGTATAGAGGTAGATAGAGCTAAAATTGAAGTAATTGAACAACTACCTCCACCCGTGAATATAAAAGGAATCCGAAATTTTCTTGGTCATTGTGGTTTCTATCGTCGTTTCATAAAAGATTTTTCACATATTGCTAGACCCTTGACCAGTTTGTTAGCTAAGGATGTTCCTTTTGAGTTTGATGATGCATGTTTACAATATTTTAATATTCTTAAAGAAGCACTTATCTACGCACCAATCATTCAACCCCTAATTGGTCTTTACCTTTTGAAATTATGTGTGATGCTAGTGATTATCTTTGTGGGGGTAGTTTTGGGACAAACCAAAGATAAGAAACATCATGCTATTGCTTATGCTAGTAAAACTATGACAGGAGCTCGGCTTAATTATGCAACAACTAAAAAAGAGCTTTTAGCTGTTATTTTTTTCTTTGTTGATAAATTTAGATCTTACTTAGTGGGAGCTAAAGTAATTGTTTATTCCGATCTTATTTGCTCTTAAAATATCGCTCACTAAGAAAGATGCTAAACTCCGTTTAATAAGATGGATTTTGTTACTCCAAGAATTTGACTTAGAAATAAAAGATAGAAAAGGAGTAGAAAATCCTGTTGCCGATCACTTGTCTAGAATGCAATTTAAGAATTCACGAGGAATTGCCTATTAATGACTCATTTGAGGGACGACATGCTATTCAAGGTAACAAGATCAGACCCATGGTACGTGAATATTGTCAACTTTATGGTTGCAGATTATGTAGCACCAGGGGAAAATAAAAGGAAGCTCATTTACGAAAGTCGTCTCCATATATGGGATCTTCTTTATCTCTTGAGTATCTTGCCGATGGCTTGCTCGGAAGATGTGTACCAAAGAAGAGGGCATTCAGATTATTCAAAAGTGTCATTCATCACCATATAGAGGGCATTATGGGGCATTCTGTACACATGCGAAGATCTGGCAGAGTGGATTCTTTTGGCCAACAATGTATGAAGACACCAAAGATTATGTCCAGAGATGTGGCGCATGTCAGAGGCACGGAAATATCAATTCACGAGATGCTATGCCACTCACTAACAATCTTCAAATTGAGCTCTTTGATGTCTGGGGTATTGATTATATGGGACCATTCATCAAATCAAAGAACTGCAAATACATCTTAGTGGCAGTTGACTATGTATCCAAGTGGGTAGAAGCTATACCATGCAAGAACACCAATTCAAAATACTCAAGGAAGATGTTTGAAGAAGTCATATTCCCAAGGTTTGGAACACCGAGGATGGTGATCAGTGATGGAGGAACTCACTTTACCGATACAAAATTTCATAATTATTTGAAGAGTCATGGCATCCGTCACAACGTCGCCACTTCTTACCACCCTCAGACAAGTGGCCAAGCAGAAACATCAAATAAACAGATTAAGAATATTCTACAAAAGACGGTGAATAAAATGGGTACTATGTGGAAAGACCGGTTACCCGAAGCACTTTGGGCCTACCGAACAGCCTACAAAACACCTCTAGGCATGTCACCCTATCAACTAGTATACGGGAAGACTTGTCACCTACCTGTGGAATTAGAGCACAAAGCTCATTGGGCCATTAAAAGATGGAATATGGATTTTGAAGCTGCTGGGAATAAATGCAATTATCAGAATTAGAAGAATGGAGAGAAAAGGCCTATCACAATTCAAAGCTTTATAAAGAAAGAACCAAGAGATGGCATGACAAGAGGATCAAGAAGAAGGAGTTTGCACCTGGAGACAAGGTATTGCTTTTTAATTCCAGGGTTAAATTATTCGGGCTTGGGAAGCTGCCGAGTAAATAGGAAGAACCGTTTACGGTGGTTAACGCGTCATCGCATGGAGCGGTAACTCTCCAATCACACGAAGGTACGTTATTCAAGGTAAATGGTCATCGCCTTAAAATCTTTCTAGAACCTACTAGACCCCCAGAAGTAGTTGAGGAGTTGGAGTTTATCCAATTACCTTGATTACACCTATATTTTAACCGAATCGATCCGAATCTTTAAACAACCGCCATCGGGAAGTAAATGGAGTACATGACCACCACGAGAAAAGTCACCCCGAGGGGATGACATGTGGGGCCAGCCGGCCTGAGCAAGAATGCCGGGCGGCCTCCCTCTGTTTCCTCTCGTGTGCATTCAACTCTCTAACCCCTTCTGGAGTATTCCTCGACAGAATCCCGTAGGAATAAACGTCATTTAGTTTCACGATCGTATGCACCCTGTAGGATAGATTCAACCCCCGTTGCAAGCCTGCTGCCCATATAAATAAGTACCTAGACCCCCTCAACCACATTCCATCCAAGCCTTCCCTCTCTCATTCAGAGAAAATCCATCTAGATCTAGTTCCAAGCTCTAGTTCCAATGGCCGGGAAGGAGAGATCGCGATCTCACGGAGCTGACCTCAACAAGATCCCGAAGGATGAGTCACCGGCCATCGCCCCCGCAGTGATTTGAAGCCTCTCGCCATCATCCCATAGGAAGGAGCTAGCTACGGTGCAGCCACGCCGGAGCTACGAGCAAGCCTACTACGCTCAAGCTCAATGCACGCTACCTACACCTCCTGCAAGATTGCTCCTGGAAGGACCGTCCAAGGGGAAGCAAATTGCTCTTCCCAAGGGTACTCAGCTTTCCACACCAAAGCCAGGAGAAGGACTCGTCAGTTTCAAGACCAACAAGGCTGGAGAGATAGAATGCGCCAAGTATAGGACCCGTCTCATGCTTGGTGGAGTGCGTGTTTCTTGAAGATCTAGTTCGCTACACGGACAAGAAGCCACCACCGCCAAAGAGAGCTCCACCGCCCTGGCTGCAGCAAGCTCGTGCCCAAGCGTCCTAAGCCCACCTTGGCTACACTTGAGATGAGAATTGATACTCTCTCTCAAGTTGTCTCAAGCCTTCAGTCATCCAATACTATGAAAGTAGCTACTATGACCACCATGGCAACCCAAATTGAAGGAAGCATTAGGGAGATCCGTGCCCTCAAGAAGGACAACGAGAAACTCAGGAACGTGATAGACGCACTTAGGAAAGCGTAGTTACCCTATATACCTATGTAATAAGGCACAGTCGAGTCAGTTAGGTTAAATGAGTCGGTTTCCAGAGTTAGGTTAAAAGTTAGGTCAGTCGCCCTAATTGGGGCAGTTATCATAGCTCGGTTGTTAAAGCATTGGTTAATCATAATAAAGTGCCTTATTCTTATTAATGTTTTAGTTGCTATTATCTACTCTATCTTTCTATTTTTTGGGATGTGTTGTCTCCACATATTTTGTAGAAAAGGATTACAGGAAGAAGCAGTGTGGGGGAGACACACCGGAATCACGAAAATCAATTTGCGCGAAAAAAATTCACGATTCGGAACAAAATACACCCAGGACCACACATGGCAAAGTGGGCCCCAAGGGGGCACCACAGGGTGCCGCCCGGCCTCCCTCCATGGGCCGGCCGGTCCACCACCTTCCCCTCTCCCTTCTCGCTTCGTCCACGGTCAGGTATGAGCCCAATACTATTTAATTACATATGTTTAACTTGTTGTTCCGTTTCAAATAAAAAACCACATGATAAACCAATTTTTAAGAGATGAAAAGACTGTTAATTCATGACTTCTAAATAAATTCACATAATTCTTTTCCTAGAGGTCATGATACTGTTGGAAACTTATTTAGATTCTTAAGTTGTTGAGGAGTATGATATAGTGTGATAATGAGATTTCAATCCTTAATGTCTATCTTTGGAGAAATTTTATTTTTAAAAGTCAAAAGAGATTAGCCACACTTCTCCTTTATAGCGAAAGCAATGTCCTACCAAAGCCATACATAGGATAGATAAATTTTCTACATACTCTACTTGTTTGCATTGAGTTTGGTCAACCTCTGTGACCCTAAGAGAGATCTGTCATATCTTTGAATCAAGTGCCACATCCACATATGCACTACTCTAATCCAGAGTAGGCACAATTGTTTAGTAGCTTTTATCAAAAAATGTTTTACTTTTATACTGAGAGTAAACACCCAAAAATAATATTTTAGGATAGCCACAAAATAAATGCTCCAAGTTTTGTTGTTATCTCTCAATTATCAAAAGGAGGTATGAGCTATGCAAAAAAAGAGAAAGAAAAATAGTTGTCAAAAAGAATGGACAAGTGTCTATGAAAAAAAAAAAGAGAGAAGAAAGAAAAGAAATAGAAGATAGCTCATACTCTTCATCTATCAAAAGAGAGATGTGTCTCAAGGAGCAATAGTAGAATTAGGAGTACCATATTTTCATTTATTTAAAGCTTGATTCAGTTTTATGCCTTATCCCTCTCTGGATCCATTGTTTGACTTTACAACAAATAACATGCAAGTAAGATACAGTTATTACCTACCTAAAGATCCACATAAGCTTATAGATATAGGATAAAGGCTTCAATGCTAAAAGCCTTGGTGAGGACCCAGAAATACCACATATATAGTGATCTGAGAGTGCTATTAAGGGAGAAGGATACGCTATGGATTGTTTCCAAAATTCTTAAAAAATAATTCTCCTGTTGATAGTGCTAAAGAAAAGAATGGTCTACTCCATGCTGTTCTACTTTTCAACTACTCAAAGATTTATTGTAGACACATTGAATTCCACAGTACATGATTAACTAGGGAAGGTGTTATTGTGGATATGTTCTCAAGTTATGTCTTAGTGAGTCTCTACTCTATGATGAATATTCTAAAACCAACCTTTTCTCGAGGATGAGTAAAAGCCTAAGTGTGGGGGAGTTTGTTGACGGTAGATAACGTCTACTTTTAACCGTCAACCTTCCTTGTAAATTACAATAATATCGTAGAATAGGAGGTTATTACTAATCATTTCCATGAGTTTTGGTGAATTGTCTGTTTTCCAAGGAGTTATCCAAAAAGTGCATAATCAAGGATTAAAGTACATAAAAGCCACGAAACTTAACCGCGACGGAAAATATCGTTAGAGGGATCAGGAAGGAGCTAGAAGACACCAGAATGAAGCGGACCCGGGGACCTGCCAGGTGGGGCCGGCCGGCCCCACCATCCATGCCGCCCGGCCCCCTGCAGTGGGACCCACCTGTCATCTTCTGTGTACTTCTCCACCGCCTTTAAGGATGCATCTTGGCCCTACGTTAAGTCGGTTTGATCCTATGGTTGATGTTCATCCCACCGGGCTATATAAACAGAGCCAGACCCCCCTGGGGGAGAGCCAGATCAATGAAGAGCTGAAGAGCCAGAAACCGTAATTCCTATCTAGTAGATCTAGGCTAGAAATCAAGAAAGGCTAGTTCAATCTAGAACTAGTTCTTATTTAGAGATTAGAGAGATAGAGTTGGAGAGTAGAGTTCTGGAGGAGTTCCGGCCTGTCCGTGCTTCTTCGTTGCTGTATTCTTCGAGATCAACCTCCCTCGCCCGGGGTTTACATCTTGAGATCATTTGGTAGTCAACTTCTGGTTAAAGTAAGTGTTTTGTTCATATTATTCTTCTAGTTTGCAACTCTTATTGAGTACTTTGATCTAGATAGCTTCTTGATTGAAGTAGTATTCGTAGCGTAGACGTGGTGTTTGGGCTATGTTTACTTGTGAATGTCCCATGATTTTCCAGATAGTGGTAGCTCGCGAAGGTGACTTATAGCTTCGTTGAATCCTCTGTAGTCCACTTCCCGTTAATAGGTTTGGCAAGCAAAAGGTGCTTGGTAGGAGAGAACTCTGATTTCTACTCCTATCTTATTAAGTTATCGCTCATGATCATATGATATAAAACAACCACTTTCAAAGACCAGAATTAGATAATCCACATCGTTCTCCTTGTTCTCGCTATTTTCTAACTTGATTGTGCATTGGGTTAAGTTTATAGACTTAGTCATCGTCACCTACTGTTCCTTTGGGTTCGATATTTAAAACCGGGTTTATCTTGGTGAAGTGCTACAACGGTATTGTATCTAGGCGCTTATGGATAATCTTATTTCTTGTGTGCATTTAATTAATACCAACAAGTACCTATTTGGGATTTTTATTCAGGTGAAAAGTAAAAGCAAGTCTAAGTACATGTCATACTTAGTGAATATAGCATGGGATTATGAAGGCTCAAAAGGCTAGACACCGATTTAAAACAGTAAGCATTTTAATTAGTGAACTTATATTAAGAAAGAGCAAAAAGCTTAACCTGATAATAACTCCAAATGATATAGTAAAGCCAATATGACATCTCTAACCATCAACACATTTCATAATCATGATCTCATATTCCGTTAGTTTTCCTCATCCCTTTGTCCTCAAATCTGTGTTTTTCGGGCCACTCATGATCATGAGCACGGCTATTATAATAGTTTTACACACTGTAGAGGTTGTACACTTCACCATAAGTCATGATTCCCATATGCCAGTGCATTTGACACTGCCTAGGTGCATGGCAAGGTTTCACTATGAAGTCTTTTAGAGGTTCGTCTAACAAGTTAAGCCCGCTAGGTTTTTATGTCCTGCAAGTATAGGAACCCCCCTTCCGAATGGCATATTCCTTCTCAGCTATACTCATAAGGATAGACACCATCCTATACCCAACCCACAACACACCCCATCAGCGCCATAAAGATAACCTCTAACAAGCAAGAAAAGATCCTCATACTAAACTAAAGCCAAAGATATATGGCCCTCACGGTTGTACTGTAAGTCCTAGCTGTTGCCGATAGATAAGTCTTTATGGAGGGCCAAGAGCATCAAGTACAAAACCTAAGAGCTCTCTTACCCCATAACCAATGTTGCTAAAAAGCAAGTTTTAATCCCCGTTGCAAAGGTCCATTAACCAAGATTAACCATCTTTCATTGACTATAAGCACTAACAAAGAGTCTATCCATATGCAAGTATCCCATAGGTAACAAGGTATAAGGTATCAACAACTAGGTAATCTTTATTCGCAGTCAAGGAGACACATGCATATGATTAGCATGATTAAGATGAATAGGTGCAAGGAAAATCTCGTACTATACTTGCCTTAAACTCGGATCCTTTCTTCTAGCTTTTTTGAAACTCAGATCCTCCTTCGAGTTCTTTTTCTCCAAAGATCTGCTTCTTGACCACCATGCAAAGCTCACCAACTGGACACGATCATAAAGCACCACACAAGCATCCATAGCATTCATGCATAGTAAACAAATCTATAATTAGAACAATACACCAAGCTATGAAAATAAAAGTTAAAAGATTATAAAACTAATTTACGTGTTGCTAGGATCACATAGACGTTTGGACCACACTAATCAAAGCTATGATCAACAAAATATGGCTACCGAAAGATTAACTTAAGAAAACTATAGGCTTTATTCATTTTAATATTTGTATAAAATAGTTATAAGATATTTAGGGAAATATCTAAATTAAATAAATTCATATTAGATTTTAATTGGAAAACCAAGTAAAACTATTCTTATTTTATTTATAAAAGATTATGATGGAAACCTAAATTACTTTTAATTGGAGGAAAGGGGCTCAGCGAGTTTGGAAACACGACGCAAAACTAGTCCGTGACCTTACTGCGGCAACGGAGCAATGAAACAGCAACTGTGAAGCTCTATTGGGATGGTGGATTAGGCTAAGGCTAGATTAGAGGGGTGGCAGGGCTTGTGGCATGCTTATATAGGGCGGAGGCGTGTGGGTCATGGCATACATGCGAGGAAAACAAGTGCTGGCGCGGATTTAGCTCGGGAAGACGAGTCTTGTTAGTCTCCGACTTGAGGAAGGGGATGAGCCCGACATGCGGGGCCCGCGGCTCAGTGAGACAAGAGAGAGGAGAGGCAGAGCGCACACGGTCGGGCCGGCCGGGTTTTGCGCGTGCGAGGAGAAGGTCGGGTCGATTCAAGTAGCTAGGCTGCCGAGCTAGGCCACTCCACCGCTTGAGCCAAAACAAGAAAGAAGGGAGGGCTAGCTTTTGGGAGCGAGAGAGGAGATGGGCCGCTCGGGCCAAAATAGAAAGGTAGAGGATTTCTCTTTTTCTTTTCTTTTCCTTTTAATTCAAAACTATATCAAAACCTTTTCATAAGCATTTGAAATAATTTTGAATTTGGTTCAAATCATTCAATACAATAAGGAATATGCACTAGCACGCACTCCCTCTGTTTCAAAATGTCTTGTCACTTTCGTTTCTCGAGAAACAATCGCCGGTAATTTTTATAAATATTAAATATCATCAATTAGTATCATAATTAGTATCATTGGAAAGATCTTTGAATCAGTTCTTCAATAAATTTATTTATTTTTTTTGTGAACTTCAATAAATTTATTTAGAGATACAAATATTGCACGTATTTTCTATAAATTAAGTCAAACTTGTGGCATGAAAACCAACGGTGACAAGTCAATTTGAAATAGAGGAAGTATGCGCAAACAAGTTTCTACCTTAAGATATATTTTAGTTCATTGAAATTTTTTATTTCCCTATGTTTCATGAGCAGAAAAATTGAAAAATAAATCATTTTAGCTCTATTTTCAAAGAGGCAAATTTTAGGGTGTTCAATTCTACCCCTTAAGATGAATCTCATCCTGCGATTCAAAAGGTAATCAAGAGATAAGGATGCTTTAGGTTTGAATCCACTTTCTCGAGTAGTTCTGTCTTCTTAACCGTGATTTTACTATGCTTCATATATGGTACATCCATGCCCCAAATAGCTTGTCCAACTATTTCGGAGATGGTGATATACTTTGCGTGGGTGTGACTCTTAATTACCCTTAATTTATCTAAGGAGTCTATTTTTGGTACCTCAACTATCAGGGACCGTTCAATTTTGACACCTCAGAAGTGGTTTTTAGTGGTTTTACAGAGTCAAAATGAAACAGGTAATAGTTTAGGTACCAAAGTTAGACGGTTTCGTAGTTAAGGGTTAAAATTAGACAAAATCAAGAGTTGTGGGGCCAAAACGGACTTAATCCAATTCATAATGATATTGAAAAGTTGGCCAATCTTTTTTATCCCTACATCACCTTTGAACAGCAAATCCTTGAGACGAGATTGATGATGTCACCACACCACAGACACCTCGCTGTCGATGGAACGACACCTCTATTGAAAGTACGAAGCCGTTAAATCCTGGAGTGTTCTCGATACAAAATGCAACCCTCATGTGCTAGCGCTTGTATAGATGGTACAGGCCATTTCGCAAAATTTGGCCAAATAATCGTGTCCATACCATTTGGACCGACCATGTACTGGCTGCAGCCTAGATTCACTTCCTCAATGCCTAATATTTTGTAGGCTAAAAAGGCTTAGACTTCGGACCTTACTTGCGTGGGCCTTAGCCAGTATTGCC